>AWUE01021101.1:47500-246710 GCA_001974825.2 Corchorus olitorius | reverse complement strand
TAAGTGTGATTTTTTTTTTCATTTTTTTTTTTTGAGTGGCAGTACGATTTATTCCATGTATTAAATAAATTGCAGTTATTTATAATATAACTACAATGTTATTTTCTCTGATGTTAAACTTATAATAACTCTGCTCGCCTCCTTATTTTATATATTTATATATTGGACGGTATAAGAAAAGACTATTTTAAGAGGGGAAAAGTTCAGCATTTAACATAGAAATCTACCATGCAGAAACACACCTGAAAGAAGGCATAAATACCACTTTGTATCCTTTGTACGGATTGCTATTTTGCATCTAATTTTTTTATTTTGATCAAAATGCATCCTAAAGTTTTATTTTTATGTCATTTTGCACCCTCCGTTACGGTAGGACAAACGGCTCTATCACAGTGTCCAACGTGGCATGCCACGTGTATCAAAAAGCGACATGTGGCACGCCACATGTACCAAAAAGTGACACGTGGCATGCCACATGTATCAAAAAGAGACACATGGCACGCCACATGTACCAAAAAGTGACACGTGTCACGCCATGTGTACCAAAAAGTGACACGTGGCATGCCTTGTGCATAAAAAAGACATGTGTTACGTGTCATTTTTTGTCCACGTGGCATGCCACGTCGGACACCGTGACCGATCTGTTTGTCCTACCAGACAGAGGGTGCAAAGTGGCACAAAAATAAAACTTTAGGGTGCGTTTTGATCAAAATAAAAAAATTGGGTGCAAAGTGGCAGTTCGTATAAACTTAAGAATGCAAAATAACATTTATGCCATTGAAAGAATGGAAAAATCATTCCCCTGCTATCTGCAATATATAACACCCTTTATTATTACAACTGGTTTCAAATTGATGCTTTTTTTCGTTTTCTTTTTTAATGCTCAAACTGAACATAACTCACCTGCGACTACAAGGATTAGAAAGGTGTTAAATTCATGAATAATTGACAATTTTTATTTCAGCTTCCGAATTAAACTGAGGTACCTAGCTTAGTCCTGACCTGAGTTATGAATTCATAAATCCACAGAGGGATAGACATGAGTAAAAATAAGCAATCAAAGTTGCTGATTACTGTCAGGTTTTCAAGTAGCAGTAACAAAAAGTAATAAAAACAGGACAAATATTGAGGTAAGAATGATGCAAATTTCAAGTGCTACTATTAGTTTCAAACGTGGGGTTCCAAGTTTTGACACCATTTCTGTTCTGACCCAATATGTTTTGAAAGATACTTAATATTCAGGTCAGTTCAGTTATAATATATCACTATATCAGGAATCCATCATAAATTAGCAGTGTTTTAGACACTGTTTTGAACAAAAGTGAACGATCCCCAACATAAATGTCTTGAGACCACATATTGCTACCACCATTTCAAGACTGATCAAAGCTATAGTGAGAGTACTTGTGCAATTATGGGTAGATAATATCTCAGTTTTCCTACAAATGTCGCTTGTTAAATCATGGTATTAGACATTTCGACAAAGACAGCAAACCAGAAATCGTAACACACCATTAATAATGCAAAAGAAAAGTCATAGTTGCCTTAAACATGATTCCAAAAGTGTGACAAATCGCCGAATCTAACCAAGTAGCTAGCTTAACCTCGAGCAGTAAGTAGTAATACAACAACAATTCAAGCTACTGCAGTAAATGATCAGCAAAGTATATTACTAATAAGCCTAGCCTTTTTCAATATTCAACTCAACTTTTTGTTGAAGATAATTACTAACCATTCATTAATTTCAAAACTCACCAAACCCAGAGGCCAACTTCTTTCATTTAACTGATCACTTTTACATTAATTTCTACGGCTATAAAAACCCCATTCGGGTCCTTATCTGCTTACTTCAAAATCAAACCCATCTTGGATTCTAAGTCACTGTCTTCAACATTGGTGTTTGGTGAGAATCTGAGTGGAGTCAAGTTATCAATATTCATGGCAACTTCCCGTATCCTTGTTTTAGCTTTCTTCATTGTAGTGTCATTTTCGGGCATGGACGTAGCTATGGGATCAGCTCGACGTCTGTTGCAAGAAATAAATTATCCACCGGCATTCCCATTCCCATTCCCATTCTCATTCCCAAATTTGCCTCCGTTCCGTGGCTTCCCAACTCCTCCATATGATGGACCATTCCCGGAATACAGGCTGCCTCCGATTCCCCCCACTCTTCCAATTCCAAACGGTCAACCTGGCTTTCCCTTTCCTTTCCCTGGTACTCCACCAGCTTTTCCCGACCCCAACCCATGAAAAACTAATAAATTATTAGTGATTTTAGTGAGCTGCTCATGAATACTGATGTGTGCAATTTATATGTATAATTATGACTTAAATAAAGGTTAAAAGTGTGTGTAGGCCTTTTATTCGAGTGGTTTAATTTGCTTTAATTTGTGTTCTTATGTATATGGTGGAAGCTTTGTTTGGGATCCGCCCAATGAATAATATAATAGAGAGCATAGTTTCTGTATTTGTCTAGTTAAGTACTCTCTAACTAGCAATGTATTAATGTGACCTTGCTTCTATATATACTCTTATTTGTAATTCTATATATGTGAAAATGAGATTGGTTCCAAATTCTACTGTTTTCGTTTCATTATTTAGAACTTGCTGTTAATGAATTGTTCTTGGAAAAGCAAGTGAACCATCATGAAGTTGTGTAAGAGCGTATATTGAAAGGGTAGCCATTAGACCATGTGACGATGGAGTAATATTTGATTCCTAACAATTTATTACCTAATAATAATATTGAAAGATTTCGATTCCTAACAATTTACCTAAAATCAATATTGGAACTTGGAAGGGGATGTCTCATCTTTTATGTACATGATTTTTAATTATTCATTTCCTTTTTTATATTAACCCCTCCGATATTCAGTAACGATATTCTAATTTGTCCAAAATCGAGATTATTATAATATGGGGTCTTTCTTAAGGGGCATTGAGTCCTTCTACTCAACCCAAAGTAATAGTAATTTCTTATTTCTTTTCCTTCCCTTTTTGTATAGAAGTTACCATTATACATTTATCAAATAATAATTTTCAACATAATGTGAAGGAAAATGTATGGAAGAAATGAAATTGGAATCAAAGGTAAGATGTTACATAGACTCACTCTGGCCCTCTTGTATAGTTGTATTAACGTTAAGATGTTGTCCAAAGTTGGCCCAATATAATAAGTTAAGAAAGGGTCACGTCCGGTCCAAATCACCCAACCAGACAAGACCATAATTTATACGATATGGGTCAACAAAACAAAAACAGTACCAACTCACCCATTACCAAATTTACCTCGCACCGACAGCAAGTCTTCACTTTTTATTTTTTAACCGAACGCTTGTTCATGGACAGAACAATGGTACCCATTCCCATTCATACATGATACATCGTTGTAAATTTCTCCTCCTTCCATTGAAATTTCCAGCCATTGAGGAGACTATAGATATTGTATTTTAACAATTGAGGTTGTAAAGATTTGAACCTGATCATACGTTGTTGGCAGCTAAGCCTAAGGATACCTTGCAATAATCATTTTCCAATGGGCAAAGTTGTTAATAAAAGATGAATGGTAAAATTATTGGCTACAAACTACAATAATTAATGGGTGTAGTTCAATTTTTGGTGTCTAGAATGGTTGGCTGCTTACTTGCCAACATAATCAATGGGTATTCATCAAAATTCTCGAATGAAGATTTGTTTAATTGGCTCGAAATCAAGATATCATATTTTATGCCTGCAATTAAGGTGCGGATCAGACAATTTCATATCAAGATCTCATAAAGAATTACATAAAAGAAGACTTCAATCTTTGCATCACATTGCATCTTTATTCTCATTAATTATAGAATAGAAGGAAGGATACAACAAGGATTCCAAAATCAACATCAACATCTAGGGAAATGATGACACCAAAGCCAAAGGCATCCACACAAAACTAAACTACTTACCCAAAAGCAATTAAATACTACTTTTATTTGGAGGATATCAGATATAAACTCCCCCACATGGACTCCAAAACATGTAAAAACATACAAGGACACAATAATTGAACAAAAGCATCACTGAAGTAGATGTAGCATGTGAGATGTGAGACCTGTTTGCATGCATGCCTTTGATTCTCAATTCCACCATTGATGAACTGCAACTCCTTCATCCCTCAGCCTTCCGTACAATGCTAAGCATTCCCAATAAGCCCTCTTGCTTTTCTTTTGCTTCTTCTTCTTCCCACTATCCTGCCATTGGTTGTTGCACTCTAAAAACAGTTCATCCACCAAACTTATTGCCCTCCTTTCTATCATATCTTCCACCAATTCTGCTTCTGCCTTCATCACAACATACTCTTCTTCTTTTACATTCTTCATCAACCAATCCGAAACATCAATATGATGATTGACATTGACTCCTCTTGTTTCCATTTCCAAACTGTAAATCTCAAATTCTTGATTCCTCTTTGGGTAGTTTTTGTCAAACCATTTCATCACAACATTCTTATCCTCTGCAGACCCAACATTAACAAAAACTCGACGCGAGTAATGCTCGAGAGAATCCCCTAATAAATCAGGAAGAAAATTGATTTTCTTCAAGTAAGCATGTGATTTAGCCCAAGCTCTTCTTGGTGGCTCAAACAAAACATCTTCTAAACCTTTCAAGGCAGCTTTCTTAGCCTCCATTGTCAACTGACAAAGCCTTCGCTTTGCTGGAGAATCCAACAAATGATTATTGCTTGAACCAAGTTTCCTCATTGCCACTATTGTTGAAGTATACTTCTTAAGATACACAATTCTATAATCTGACTGCTTTTGGAAACCACTTGAGATCTCATCACCCAATTGCATAGCAATAATGCCTCCAATCTTCACAACACGATCAACAAACTTGGAATCGAGAGAGCCAGAGAAGAACACAAAATCAAACCCCTCATCTGGTAAAGAACTTGGCTGTTCCAAATCAGGTTCCAACACCACATCAATCTCATCATCTTTAACGAACATGGAACCTCCATCCGCCACGCCTTGGATGGCAGAGCTCAAAATAAGAGCTTTATGGCCTTTTTTGAGAAGACCCTCGTTAGCAAAATCTTGCCAGAGCAAATTCAAGTACTCAAAATCGATAGAACCAGAATTTTGATAATGATCAATGGTAATAAAGACCGAGCCAGAAGGGCCTCTTAAAAGGGACCTAACTAAAGGCAATGTGATAATCACCATTGCTAAAAACAGAGAACGTGACAAAGCAAGGAAGAACCTTGGATCCGGAAGCTTAATAACCAAACAGGTATCAGGGTTGAATGAAACGCCTGAACTTTGTGATTGGTTGATCTGATTGTTGTTGTGGGTTTTTGGTCGATACCCATCTCCCATTTCCATGTCAAATAGCCGGATCTGTATCTGAAACGAAGCCAAAAGAGCTTAATTTCGCCAAATTTAGGCTAAAGGGTACCTTCAAAGGCAAAAGGTTTGCTGGGGAAGAAAAAACAGAGAGAAAAACCAAAACAGCGGAGAAAGGAAGCTCCTTTTAGCGAGTGCAAAACCTAGCAGCGGTGTGGTTGCCACCCACAAGAGCTACACGTGTGGTTCGGATTCTGCACCATAGGAGAAACAATTCCCTAAACCTCTCAAACTCCATGGTTTAATCTACTTCTGAAAAAAAAACCCTTTCTCTCCCTCTGTCCTTTTTCTGTTCTGTTCTATTCTTTCTTCTCTCCCTTCACCAGTAGAAGATCAAGATCAATGCAGGTCCGGAATGACCCATATTTACGTTTTGTTTATCACTCGATCAGTCTGAAACTTCACCAAAAACTCGATCAAATGAAAATTGAGAGAAGAAATTAGTTTCAGTAGGAACAGAGATAAGGGAGGGAGGGACAGAGAAGGAATGTGATTTTGTTTATTTTATTTTGGTTTTGTGTGAGAGAGAAAAGAGAGAGACTCGTATTTATATGGGAAAAATACGAGAAATTTGTTAATAAAGAAAAAGAATTATATTGATTGATGAGTTGTCTGTGTGACTTGTGAGTAATCCTCTTTTCAACCTTAAAACCTTTTGAGATTGTTTTTCTTTCTAAAAATAAGTTTTACTAGTATTATTTTTCATTAATCTAGTCATTTGCAAGCTTCTAACAGCTTTCTATTTCCTAAATAAGGATTAAGCAAAAAAATTGGGTATAACAAAAAATTCATACCAAGGGAGAGGCAATAAACTTGCACTTAGACTAGTAAAGGATGTGGCCAAAAAAGACTAGTAAAGGTTGAATTATAGTACATTAGATGCTAGCTTTAGTCAAGGTGAATTATACATTAGTGTGGTGTGGAAAACTTTATCTAGACGTTTGTAAGCCCGACATGTGATTTGATAATACTACTTGATGACTTTTTTTTAAAAGAAAACAAATGATAATTTTATATCAAAGATGTAGATGTATAATTATAAGGGGAAATAGTAGAAAAAAATAATTATAAGGGGGTGTTTGTTTGGGAGTGGAGTAAACTAGTATGATCTTTTATGTATAAATTATAATTTTTTTTATCGAACAAATAGTTTTATTAAGAAACATAAGAGATTGGTATAAATAGATAAATAAGATATCATAAAGTTAAAAACAGAGCATCAAAGAGTCTAAAAAACACTAGCAACAAAATTTTAGGTTATTCTGGACCATGAGACTTGGACAAATTCTGAATGTTCAAGCAAAGGTGCACACACCATGGTAGTCAGTCAGAACATGAATCAAAACTTGTTGACACTTCCACATCTCAATTGCATGGCCTGGAGCTCAAGGATCATGACTAATTCCCTTCTAATTGACAGATTTCTTCTTGTGGTACAGTTGGAGTTGTCTCAAATTTGCTCCTCTTCTTGTCAACATTGTTACCCAATAAGCGAGGTCCTAATCTTTTCCCAATTTTCTTAATCGAGTATTTTGAATAATCATTCTTAATCTAATCTCATCTTATCCCAAAACACAACTTAGGGTCCGTTTGGCCCAGCTTATTTAACAGCTTATCTACTGAAAAAAACTTAAGATGGGCCAAACAGAAAATCCAGAAGTGCTTTCCTGAAATGTTTTCCTGAAGTGTTTTTCAGTTGTTTTTGAACTAAAAGTCAGAAACTCTAAATTGAAGCTTTTTCCGGAAACACTTTTTCAGAAGAGTTTTAAGTTAGGTCAAACAGGAACTTAAAGGTATTAGGATCAACTTGTTTTTTAATCTCCAATCTATATATGGGTAATTGCCTAATTGTACTAAGAAGAATAATAATAAGAATTCCATACTAAATAACAATTTAAGTCTAATTTTTTCACGAAATACTTGTTTTAAACTTAAACTTTTTAATTGAAGTAAATCGAATCTAATTCTAAACTATTAGAAGATCCCTTAACTTGAAGCTGAAATTTTTAATTGAAATAGTTTAAACCTAACGAAAGAACATAAATGCCATTTTTTTTTTCCAATCTAAACTCAAATCCAACATATTGCAAATGGTTTAGATCAAAATTAAACAATTATGAATAGTGCAAAACCTTTTTATTTTTAAAAAATGAAACAGCATAAATGCCATTGTTCAATTTTTTTTAATACCATATAAGTTTTTTTTATTTTAACATATAAATGCAATTATATATAATATATATATATCCTTCAACACAATTCACATAAAAATCTGTGAAAAAAAATGCCCTCAACCGGTTAAAGCCGGTTGCAAGTAATAGTAACCAAGAGATATTTAATTGACATTGTGACGAGCCGAAGCAGATTACGCCACCGATAACCGAAACCAAACCCTAAGCAGAAATTTACTTTGATCGTTGGAAGCTGAAAATGGGAGTAGAAAAGCAAGTCGTCAGGTCTGGAACCGGTCCTAAACCCACTCCTGGTCAGACCGTCACCGTTCACTGCACCGGCTATGGTTATTTTCTTTTTCCTCTTTCTCCATTTCCCTTTTTTTACTCTCTATATATATTTCACTCTTTTCACTCTGGCTGAAGTTAAAAAACTCATTCAGTAATCTTCAAGAGGGTTTATTCCTAAAATTCCAAATTTGATTATTATGGTGTTTGCGTTTCAGTGATATTGACAAGGTTTTTGTTTGTTTATTTCTTTGTTTGGTGCAGGGAAAAATCGTGATCTGTCTCAGAAGTTCTGGAGGTGAGTACCAAGTTGTAGTGGTTCAAAACCAGAATGCCGAATTGGGTTTTCTTTTACAAGTTGATTACTATTGAATTATTGATTATTTCTCTGTTTTTGGTCTTTATCTTTTAGCACTAAGGATCCAGGACAGCAGCCTTTCTCTTTCCAAATTGGCAAGGGTTCTGTTATAAAAGGTGAAATTAAGTTGAAAGTTTATTTATTATTTAGTTATTGTGATTGGCCTCTTTATCTTTTTTTGAGTGTGTTGGTAGTTTTATTTATGACTGTGAATGTATAGGGTTTGAGGTTAGAAGAATAGCATGATGCACCAAAGTTTCGATTTTGTTATAATTTTTTGTTTCTTACGACTGTCTAGTTGAACTGCTTCACATCTGATTTATGGTTGAATACCGTAGTCCATATGCCTTATTGTTCTCTATTTGAGAATACAATGTCATGCAGAATATGCATTATTTCTTTAGTAGTGATCTAAGTGCATTCTTTCTTGTTGAACATTAAACCCAAATTGAGGAAGTCTGATCTGATACATCATTTGTGTAGTAATTAGATAACAGGCCTTACATCTTTGTGCTCTCTATGCTTTATTTGAGGAGAGAATCATGCTACTTTGTCAAGAAAGGTTAAATTTGTGTCACTTATGCAATTTGAGACTGCAACTTGATGATCTTTAGCACCACTGCACTTTATAGGCTGACAGTATTTGATTCACCTTACAAGAGGTGGTCTAAAGTTCAAATTGTATGAAGGTGAATGTTAGCAAATGGAACAGAACTCAATATGCCTTGTAGCTTAAATTAAATATTGATATAAAGAAGGAAGAAAAAGACTTGATGCTTTTTGAAACTTATATTATGTGCATTATTCCTTCCAGCGACTGCCATAATAGCATAGTATCTCTTTTCTTTTGTTTCTTTCTACATTAATGTACTTTCCCTCCTTATTGTGCAATACATATTACTTTATCTGGGAGCACTAAATTTTTGTGTTTTACCATTTTGTAGGATGGGATGAAGGTGTGATGGGAATGCAAGTGGGAGAAGTTGCTCAGCTTCGGGTACTATTTAATGTTAAATCCTGAATTACCATTGTTTAGACTTAAAATTGAAGTTTGTAGATTGATGCCATGAATGATGAACCATACTATCATAGTGGCAGTCATTCACTCTTGGTAAAAGATGACGATGCACAAAGTTTGTGGTTCTCTTTTCTTTTCTCTTCTTTGTCCCATCAAAACAAAAGAATATGTTTCCTTGTGTGTATATTATATAGTTACATCAGGTATGAATGACCTGTTGTTTGAAATGCACTGGCATTTGGGATTTTTTCAAAACATTTAAGAAACCAATGAGTTGCTTGAAATCAGAAATATTCGTTCATCTTCTGAACGAGAGTTTTTTATTCACACCTTGTTTGTTCAGTTGGCACTTTAGCTACCCTTGTATTTTTATTTCCCTTGGAACCCTCTGGAGAAAATCATTTGATTTGTTCCTCGCATGTTTTCATTATTTAGTCCTCCTCTGATGGGTGAGTACTTATGATGACGCGAAGTATAAGTTGTGCAGCTTCTAATGGGTCTTTTTAATGTTTCAGTGCTCGCCAGACTATGCTTATGGTGCTTCTGGATTTCCAGCATGGGGAATACAGCCCAACTCAGAGCTTGTTTTTGAGATCGAAGTGCTAAGCTTGAAGTGAGTACTTGGCAATGGCGGTTGGTAACTTTCCAGAGAATATGTACCCTGAATAACTTACCTGCCATGAACATATATGGATATGATCGGATATTATATGAATATCAATAAATCATGTTTATGAATATCTTATCATGTATGGGTATATGACATTGACAGCTATTCATTGGGGACTTGGATTTTCTAGTATCAGTAACTCCAATATGGTTTGTTTCATCAATCATCATTCATTTCTTATTTCTATCAGCCTAGCCCATATCGCAATTTTGTGCTTGTTTGGCCCAATTATCAAAGTTAGATGCAAGTTTTGGTGGCCTACACCTGGGTTGAGTCCAACATACGACATAAATGGTATATGTCCATTAGTAGAGCTTATTGGTTTTTGACAATGACAGTTATCTACATAGCAAATTGCTGCGCAGGGTTGATCTCTTCCAACAGGGACATTAATCTGCAATCCTTTAATGTTGCTAGTGTTTCATTGGATCTTTAGGTCGGAATTATAGCAATTCAAACAAGTTGAGACTTCCTCTGATAGGAATTTGCATAGAAATAGTCATAATATCCCCAATAATTTGGAAATTTTCAAACTGTGCTTGCTACAATAAGATTAGTATTATTAAAACTTTGAAAGGTCCCATTGTCAACATATGCAACCCCAATAAATTAGTAGTGTCTTTCCAAGCATATGGCTATTAAACCGTAATCACTCAAGCAACTACTTTAGTTGGGAGCGTCAAAAGTCAAGGCCAAAACGCTTTAAGAAAGCAATTGGTCACAATAATAAGCCTCTGCCCTTTGCCTTGGAGCCTTCCTACTTCCTGCCCTTTTGGTGAGATAGCACACGAATAGTCAATAGAGTGATACGACCGCGTAAACGTTCAATAATTCAAACAAGCTTTCCATCACAATTCCTTCTTTCTTTTGTCTTCTTCCCAATTCCCATTCCATATATAAATACTTGCTTCTTCACTTCTTTCAGACACACAACACATTCAAGTACTTTTTCATATCTCCACTCCTCGTACTTACTGTAATAAACTGATTGTCTCTTCTTAGAGCTTGAAAATACAAATCCTTTGATTCAGAGTAAAAGAGTTGCCAAAATTAAAAATGGGTTTGAAAGGATTTGTTGAAGGAGGCATTGCTTCAATCGTTGCCGGTGCTTCCACACACCCTCTTGATTTGATTAAGGTCCGTATGCAACTTCAAGGTGAATCCGCCGTCCCCAATCCTTCAGTCCAAGTTTATCGCCCAGCTCTGGCCATGAACTCCGCAGTCGGTAATGTGTCCATCACACAAGTCGTTTCACAGCCTCGTGTTGGTCCCGTTTCTATCGGTGTCAAAATCATCCAATCAGAAGGTGTGGCCGCCCTTTTCTCCGGCGTCTCCGCCACCATACTCCGCCAAACCCTTTATTCCACCACCCGAATGGGTCTTTACGATATTCTTAAAAATAAATGGACTGACAAAGAAACCGGAAAATTGCCACTCACTAGCAAGATAGCGGCTGGCCTTATCGCCGGTGGCGTTGGGGCAGCTGTCGGCAACCCTGCCGACGTAGCAATGGTTCGTATGCAGGCTGATGGGCGTCTTCCTATCGACCAGCGCCGCAACTACAAGAGCGTGGTTGATGCATTAAGTCAAATGACGAAACAAGAAGGTGTTACTAGCCTGTGGCGCGGCTCAGCTCTTACGGTGAACCGGGCGATGATCGTCACGGCGTCACAGCTTGCAACCTACGATCAGGTCAAGGAAATGATATTGAATAAGGGCGTGATGAACGATGGGATCGGAACCCACGTGACGGCCAGCTTCGCGGCGGGTTTCGTGGCGGCTGTGGCTTCTAACCCCATAGATGTAATAAAGACAAGGGTGATGAATATGAAGGTGGCGCCTGGGGAGGTGGCGCCTTACGCCGGCGCTTTGGATTGTGCTTTGAAGACGGTGAAGGCCGAGGGGCCTATGGCCTTGTATAAGGGATTCATCCCTACGATTTCGAGACAAGGACCATTCACGGTGGTGCTTTTTGTCACATTGGAGCAAGTCAGGAAACTACTCAAAGATTATTAATTTTCCCAACTTTATCACACAAATGAAGCTCCTAGATTTTGAAACCATATATACTTGTATTCTTTCCAATTCTTTGAGGATAAACAATTGAATTATAATGTATCTGCAATTTCTTACAACTATGAAAATGAAATAAGATCATTTCTCATTTTTGAACAATTTGGTCGGCTTTCTAGTTCCTTGTAGCTTAATCTTACTAAACACATAGTAAGAATAATCTGCAATCATAAATCATGTTGCCGAGAGGGTTTAACTGTGTAAGTCATTATTTCCGTTTAACAAGTTCAAGAAGATCCTGGACCAGTTTGGTCAAGTGCACGCAAGTTCTCCAGTGAAGTTTTCCAAATTAATACTAAGGTAAACCTTCTCAAAAGAAAAGGGGGCAAGCTTGTTCTATTCAATGGAGATCAAGGCCTGATGAAGGATGCATGCTTTGTACTCAACAGGGATGGAGCCCGTAAGAGCGGGCAAAGTACTGGAGGTTTGATCCAGTATAGTCTAGGACATTGGGTAAAAGGCTTCGCTACTAATATTGGCCCAAAGATATAGCTCGATGGCAGAGCTATGGCCTATGCGGAGTTCGTACTAAATGGTTATTACTGGCAAAGAAATTAGGACTCTCTAGGTTGATTGTGGAATTGGATGCCTCCTTTCCTTGGATGTTCAATTTCTCAAAACAAAGGAGTTGATACGTCACACCTATGTTCATCTCTAACATTTGATGTCATTTTACTCTTATTCGTGAGGGTTGGATTAGTGAGGTGAGATATGTTTTCCGTGAAGATAACAAATATTCAGATTTTTTGGTGAATTTCGATGATTATTGTCGGACAAAGGCATTAGAATTCTTTTATTTTTGGTAGTCATTTTCCGTGAAAACAGCTAAAATTCTCATATTTTTTCCGGTAGTCCCTTTTCGTGAGGTTTAATGAGCAAAAAAGACCAATGAACTTACACCGAACCGTCAAATATAACAAATAGAACTAATATAATAAATATTCAGATTTCTTGACGACTTTGGATCAATTTGGATCAATATTGTCGCACAATGGCATTAGAACTCTCTCATTTTTTTTTAGTAATCTCCGATATCTGATACTCATTTTGGAACCCGTCTAATCTGGAATTGAACTGCATTGAACTTCAATTGAGGGAAAGCTCTCCTAATGTTTATTTTCTCCATTTACAAGACTCGAAGTTGAAATCTTACTTAATGAGTATTGAGTTCCTTCCACCCAACCAAATAGACGCTGATGGTAAGAATTCTCCACCTCTTGATATCCTCCCCTTATTGGAAGCTAACGATTAATGGTGCTCCTAGTATGTATATAAGGATACAAACCGCTCGTGACGGTTTCTTATGTAAAATCAAAAAGAAAAAACCCCATGACCTAACCATGCATATTCTGAAATCTCAATTTCCCCATCAGTGCCACAATCAGCGGTGGCACTAACAACCGCACCACCGAAAAGCTATGCAGACTTCCATATTCTTTCTCTTATAATTAAATCAAGTGAAAAGTATATATGTGCACATTATAACTTAAGAATTGCTACGAAAATGATACTAATCTTCTTTTTCATTTTCTTCATTCAGCCCCCTCTGCCAAAAGGAAAAAGAAATAACAAAGCTTTCTGACCATGTATTGCTCACTTTTATTAAAGCAACCATTTATGAATTGCCAAAGTGATTGATCCAATTAATGTGATCAAATACTATTCAATTATTATTTAAAATAGAAATTATTGAAGCCATTGATGAAATCTTTGATGTATTTTATTAGTAGTATTAGCAGAAGAGCAAAGAGCAGAGAGCATATTTTTGGGGAAGCATTTTTGCTAGTGCCTCACAAAGGGCAGACCTTATAATTGGATGATTAAATTTAGTTTTGGTGTGCAATACTTGTTCCCTCCACTCTAAGCAATAAGGCAAACACAATGGGTTTTATCATTCATAATTTAATACTTAAATAATACACAAATTATTAAGTGGTTACTTAAATCTCTCAATACACATTAGGCTCCTTTTGGATATTATTTATTTAATTATATATACTTTTTTTTCTTTTTGTTTGAGGCTTTTATGTATACACGAGGATTATAATTAAATTAGAATTATGATTGTTGGGGGTGTGCAAAAAAAGCTAGTGAGAGAGAAAGAGAGCAACTACTTGATTGAATTCTCCATAATTTTCTAAATGGTCCCTAAAATTAACACACTTTGCATTCCCTTGTGGGTCACCTGATCTCATTACTCATTACTGGTTAGAAGCTGTAGAAAGGAAATTAAAACAAAACTTGGGTTGCCTTTGATTTTCGGTTAATCACCTGATTAGATTGCTAATGAGTAGATTAGATGTTAATGAGTGAATGGCACATGTTTTTGTCTCTCTTTGATTCATCTTCTTATTATTATCAATGCAATTTAGAAGATGGTACACATGCTTTGTGTTTTTTGCAAAGAAATGATTGTAATATTACTCAAATATTCGATTTACAGACATAAAAATCATTGGCAATTGCTAATTGGTTCAAATCTCACACTCCAAAACAGGGGTTTATCACTCGCAATGGCTCTCATAATTAATTTAAATTTAAATATTACTATCAAATAGGTTGATGAGTGTCAGCCTGTTAGTTAAGTTTATTACTGTTGAAGACATAATGAAATTGTTGAAGTATAATTGATTTCTTATCAACCGTCGCGTGATTGTTTGTTATAGTATTTTATTATTATACTCTTAATTTCTTTTCGATACAAATTTCTTGATATTCAATAAGCACATTGACCCAATTAATCCAAAGTTAAGTCATATGGAATTCATAATGGTAAAAAGCTTTTACAAGGCATATTTTTTCCATTTATAAGATTTGAATCCAAAATCTTACTTTAGCGGTCCTAAATTCCTTTCACTCGACATAATAGACATCAGTTATTATTACACTCTTAATTTCAATAATAAGATTCGATTGCGATATTAAAATGTGCAACAAAACTCCATTATATACTTCGTAATTTCTAGATTATTGAGAATAGGATGAAAAGTTTGACGTGTATTTTAGTACGTTCCTAAGATAAGTAAGGGAATGACGTATGTTAAATTGAGTATGAAGAGTTCGACGTTACTTAAGTATGACTTGAATTCGAGTCTTATAAATGATGAAATTTGTTTAAAAAGGTTTATTCTGTTTGGGATCTAGACAACTCGATTCTAGAGTGTAGATTAATAAGTATCTAATGTGGCTACCGAAACCGGAAGAACTTGTACTTGGGAAAGATAAAATGATTAAGTAAGACATTAGGGTAGTTAAGTGAGGAGCTAGGCCCAAATGAAACCCATTTGTTTCTGATTGGATTCAGTCTAATTTTTTCGTGAGAATAATAATATTGGCTCCAAGCCCCTAAACCCATTGGGAAGAAAAGTTCAACGGTAACTTCAAGACGTTAGAAGAAAAAGGTTACTTTAACCAGTAAGATGGGTCAGGTCAACTACTGTACAGAAACAGTAAAAAAAATGTATAGCAATAATTGCAAGGAGAAGATCAGAAGAAGGGTAAAATGGTAATCAAAATGGTCTATATATTCTCAGCATCTCTTAACTCATTCACCTCTTTAGACACATCTCCTTTGCCTCTTCAGTTTAACTGTTGTCTTCCTTTCCCTTTCCTTTTCTCGTAGATTTTAAGATTCTGTTATCAGCTTAACTCTTTGGTCCCTTGGATCCACCACCGTAGCAAGGCTAATTTTTTCCTGTAAGTTTGTTATGTTCAAGTTCCCTCCTCTTTTTCCATTCCTGCATGTTCTTTTATGTTGTTTGTCTATATATTGCTTGAATTAAGATTGTCTTCTTCTCTGCTCGTTTACAGCAAGAAAATGAGCTCTTTATTTCCTATTATTGTATATGGGTTCTTCCAAGTGTTATATTTTTTCCCATGTTGATTGTCTATTTTTGGAGAGAAAGCTTCTTTGGGTTTCCTTCAAAAGCTCTTATTGTTGTATTTTAGTTTGCTGCTGCTTTTGCAGTTTTGCTTGATGAGTTCAGCTTATTCGTATATTCTTATCCTATTGTTGGGGTTTTTTTTTTGAAGAATTTAAAGAACATCAGTGAGTTGAGTTTGATTTTATCACTTTGCCACTTTTATAATTAGTCTTCATTTTGGGGGGTTTCTATTTGTTCTTCCTTGGTAGGTTGTAATAGCCTCCGTTTAGTTGCTGAGAAAGCACAGGGGATAGAAAAAATAGGCTAATTTTACACAAAATTTGACTGCAGGGGCTCACTTTAAACAACAAAGTATATCTTTTTAACATTGGACATGTATAAGTTTTGGTTGCTCCTTGTTTAAAAACCACAAACACTTCAATTGAACTTTACCTGCTATAATTTTGGTAAATTACATTTATTCTGATATTAAATACTGCTTGGTGAGTATCAGTCTAGAGATATAAGGGTGAACGCCTGTTATGATTGTAATTCTCTTATGGTAACAATGGTGGGAGGGGAGTGAGGATGGAACTCGTGTGGCAAACTTTTCAGTTCTAGGAAAGAGATGTATCAAGCAATTTTTTTATATGATCGTTTTATATTAGCATTGTCAACTAGTCCAAGATTTTTGTTTTCTTCAAATATGGAAAAAGTGGATTATCTTGTTTTCACTCCCTTATATATAGTTTATGATTTTTAAATTTTTTTGCCCTTGGTTCTATTCTTATAAATCTTTTTCTTGCAGTTAATATTGGGTTGTGTACAATATAAGAAGCCGCAACTGTGGGTAATTTGGTGAAGCATTGAAGGGAGACAGCATGCCTTGGTTTAGTGTCTTGGTTGATGTGTTTAGGAAAGTTGTGCGCTTGAATTTGTACTGCAGAGTTATTTTGTAAAATCCCCCTTTCCTTCATTTCACCTTAACTTTGTTATCGCTTTGCTGTTCTTTGCTCAACCATCCATGGGATCTACCCACTATTTTTTCTTTTTTAGTGATCAGTATAGGATTAGTTAGAGAGATTGGAAGTTATATATATTAGTCTACCTCAAGCTCCTCCCGCCGGTTTCTTGATTTGATCTGATTTCTCAAGTAAAATTACAATTTAGATAAGTTCTTGGTCTTGTAGTTGGTGAATCTGGTTTGCTTTAGTATTTGGGAATCTGTTTTTGTTCTCATCCTATATCAGTAGGTGAGTCTTAATCAAAGGGAAGAAAGTAGTTATGGTGTGCCAAGCAGCAAGCCAAACGAGATTTCGAGCATTAAAATATGAAAATGGGATTGCCGGAAAGTCAACAATTGTAGTTAGAGTAATTGCATGCTTTCAACCAATGGAGGATTGCCAGGTTAGTTCAGTTTTTAGTTTCAGCTAATTCTTTTTTGCTTTTTTGGTCCATCTAGCTTTTCTCCAAGTAATTAATCTTATTAACCAATTTTACGAATGAACATTTACATTGAATATGCTTTGGATTTTTTGTTTTACAGGCTGAGTACTTTCGTCATTTGCTTAAACCTGTCACGTAGATTGATTCCATATTTGTGTTATATCGTCAAGCTGGAATTTGTAGTTTTTCTTTTCAAACTTTTGTCTGTCAAAGCTATAAAGAATTGAAAATACAAGATTGAGCATTGTCCGACACCTGGTATGGTTATCATATCTTGTTTTCTTTGCTGCTGCTTTATCAGTTCATTTTCTGGATAAAGATTTACTTTTCATCTGTCATCTACAGGTGCTTGTTCTAGTTGGATGGTTGAGACCAACGATTCTTGGTTTTTCCCACAGCAATCTTCTTTGCAACTGCTGAAATCAAGTTGCATGAGCACATCATTGGAGCCCAGGCAACCAGGATGTTCGCCTGTATATATAAATCCCAGTGCTCACATGTTTTCTGTGAATATTTCAATGCCAGGGTCTCAAGTTCCTAGTGTAATTCCCGGCATTCATGCGCGACCTGCAAATATGGCAATGCCATGGTCGGCAAATATCTCCACTTTGAGAACAGAACCAAAATATCATCTTAATGGGCTGCATCAGCAGTTAGACCCTTGTTTCCCAAACCTTTTGCCCTCTCCAGGTTCTTATATCAAAGAACAGCCATTCATGATTGGTAAGGGGCATGGTGGCAGCACGGCTAATGTGGATTCTGGCTCCTTGCAGAAAAGACTGGTAATTTTTGATCAGTCAGGGAGTCATACAAGGTTGATTTATGATTCTGTTCACCCTCCATCTCAGTATGCAACTACTGCTGTTACAGAAGTAGCTTCCTGTCTTGATTTGCATGCAGCGCAAGCAATTGATCAAAGGAGTCCTTTCACTCCGAGTCCACCAACTTTACAGGAGCAATGTGATGAAAATCATTTAAGTGTTGAAGAGAGTGAGATGCATGAAGATACTGAAGAACTCAATGCGTTGCTTTACTCTGATGAAGATGATGATGATTATGATGATGATGAAGTGACGAGTACCGATCACTCTCCCGTTGCAATCAAACGTAACTTCTTGAATGAAGACAAACTTGATGATATGATGGAGGAAGTTGCTAGCTCTAATGGTCCAAACAAAAGGCAAAAACTGCTGAATGGTTGGCATAAGCAATCATCCTTGGTGGATGCTGCTTGTTCAGTGAAATTGGAAGCCTCTCACCCATATGACAGCGACGCAGAATCAAGCTATGCCATTGGTCAGAAGGAAAGAGAGGAAATGGATTCCCTTTTACATAACAAACAGTCAAAGAAGGATAAGATTCGCTTGACATTAAAAATCCTTGAGAGCTTAATACCGGGTGCAAAGGGAAACAACCCATTTTTGGTCCTTGATAAATCTATTGATTACTTGAAGTCTTTAAAGCTTGAAGCAGAGACTTTAGGAGTGAACCACTTCTAAGTTGCACTCCTCCGTTATAGTAACTTGTTGGCTAAGTGGTGGGAAAAAGGAGATAAAACGGGTGAGAAAGAACTAATTCTCGGCTTGAATGATTGATGAATTTGAAATCACTACACCGGCTTTTGCTCTGTGGGGTCATCTCCGTTTGTCATCTTTAATCCAGGAGCTGTATTCTGTATATAATGGGCCAATAAAGAAAGTGATGTAAGTAACGGGATGCTATTAGCTCTTTTGCTTAAAGGAGGAAAACGGGGTTTTGTTTGTTGACCAAGAATGATTATCTTTTAGCTTTTCATTAAAGATTTATTAGAAGAAACCAAAACAAAAGGTGACCAAGGCTTTGGACGCATGGGGAGGCTGCTAGTGGTGGTCTGTGCTGTAAAACGAGGCCCCCCCTCTTTTCCGGAAGTGTTGAGAGCCCCCATGGATTTGGTGCATGCGCGTTAGGTAACTTGGGTCCCACTCTCCACCCTACTCCTTTTTTTCTCCTCTTTGATCTTATGCCTTGTCTTCTCTCATTACCTTGAAAACACATCATGTTGATATTAAGGCAAGTTTCCTGGGTTGGGATGTACATGCATGGAAAACACCCTTTGTCTTTTTTTCCCTCCTTTGGGGTCCATATTTGATCAAATCATCATCATAGGGTAAAAGTTTGGCTTGTTTTCACGTGAAGCTTGGGTAAACCATTGTACAAAACAATAAAAATGGTGTGTTGTTTGAGTGAGCTTAGTCCTTTGGGTGTGACCCTTCTTCTGCTATATTTGCAGGGTTTTTTTTGTTTGTTGTATAAGTTGATGATGTTTGTGTGTACTAATAATTGGAGCATGAACGATTTGAGTTTTGCTCCAACTATGAAAGTGTTGTATTATCATTTCCAATAGTTATGTGTGAATGTGAAAGGATGTGTTGGCTATTTCTTTATTGATTCCAAAAGTGAAAATCTACAAAAATACAAAATCATTATAGTGTAGGTAAGTCTCTTTTAACATGTGCATAAAACATCATGTTCCCAAGCTGCTTTCTTTCAACTTCTTTCTTAGCAAGCTAATCAAAATTACCCATTTTTGCCCGTGAAAGCAAGCTTAAGGATTTTGATGTTTTTGCTATTCAATGATAATGAACACAATAATGATGGTGACTATAGTATATAATTGTGATTTATTATCTGGTGCAAATAAAACTTTTCTTTCTTGGGTTTTCTTTTTCTTGTCTATATCATGAGGAAGGAGGCAAAACATGATAAGGGTATTGACTAAAGAAGAAGGTTCCATGCATCCTGCCTTACCGGGGGTTAATTGAAGGAGAAAAATACAGCTTTGTATAGCTAAATGACATCTATCAAAATGTTAGTTCACGAGTCACTCAATGTAAATAGAATGTTACTTTTTTCTAAAACCTTATCTCTAGGCTGAAAAATGGAGTCCCACAAGACTTCGTTTTACACTTTTTTTGGTTTAACAAAGAATATTTCCCAGGTCATTTGGCTTAAGTAGTATATCCCTCTTGACTGGCAGTGTGAAAGGTTAAAACCCGTTTTGTACCTTTTTCATTTCTAACTTGTCGATTGGCAATTTGCTTGTAGGAATCTAGAATCTAAAGAAAACAGAGCTATTACCAGGTTCAAGTACTTCATATTACAGAGTACACTCTGTTTCTGGCCCTGCCTACCTAATTTATAGCTCAAATGTACCTTAGTTTCCATGGTCAAAAAACAAGAAAAGTTTACAGTGTTAATGCAAAACAATGGCGACGAGACATGAAAAATCAATTCATGATCAATTTCTAGCGTGAATATGAATGGGAATTGTGTGAAAGCATGCATATGTATAGTGAAATAGTAGAAGAAATGGAAAAATCATGTAAAGTACTGTTGCCAATGGAGAAGAATTTATTTACTTTATAATCATATGTATAGTGTCAAGATCTCGCTTAGATAAATTCCTCTAATTATCTCAAGTCTCAACTAGAGGGGAAATTTAATTTCTAGTTGTTAATATTTCATCTCCCATATTTAGCTCTATTTATGTCCAAAATTGTCAATGATTTGGCATTGTGCATGGTCCCAAGTGATAGAACACAACCTTAATTCTAGCAAGATCATTCAAGATCTAAACCAGAAATCTCTCGCATAGTGCACCCTTTTGTATCAATAGTGGACTTTGAAACAAATTGGTTCATGAATCTCTTTTCTTAATGCCTATACTGTAGGCTAGATAGTTTGTCTCCCACCTCCTAAAGATCATCAAGATACCCACTTTTGCAACCATATATAAGAAGGGTAGTAAAATCTGCCCAAAATGTTGAAATTTTGATTAAATAAAGTTTTTTTTCCTTTCTTTCTTTTTCCCTTTCTTTTGCAATTAAGCAAACTTTACTTTTAGGTGCCACTGCCACATACAAGGCACGCATTGGTGGACATTACAACATGACCAAATATAGGCTAGTGAAAACACTAGAAAAAAGTGGGAAAAGGAAGATAAATTGTAAAGTTTCCATTGAAGTGAAAGTTAAGTAGGTATAGCCTTATAGGACACCAAAGTTTCAAGTTTTGGGCAAGTGAAGTGGGATCACCTTGTGGAGATATAGACA
Source organism: Corchorus olitorius (assembly GCA_001974825.2). Classification (NCBI taxonomy): domain Eukaryota; kingdom Viridiplantae; phylum Streptophyta; class Magnoliopsida; order Malvales; family Malvaceae; genus Corchorus; species Corchorus olitorius. The sequence continues at coordinate 225,348 of AWUE01021101.1, read as the reverse complement.
GATTGTTCTTTTTCTTGTTCTGCTTAGTTGTTATCGTTCTTGTTGTCACATCTTTGCATGTGTTAATGTAGTATGTGATCCATAGGTGGTGAAAGACAAGATTTTCTTGTGATTTCTTTGTTTCCAGATCTTTTTGAGGATCAAACCTAATAGATCCTCATGAAAGTTTTGATGGTTTATAGATTATAATGGTAAAATTTCATGTCAAAGGGTTCCACTGCCAGGCTTGCAAGTAACTCTCACACACTGGGAAGAAATAAGATTTGTTTCTTCAAAAACCCTTTTTAAGATTATAAACAAGTATTACAATGATCAATCCAGATCCGGTCGATAAATCCTAGTTCAACATCTAGTTTAACAGCTTTTCCTGCAGCTGATAACCTGTTTTTACAAGTTTTAGGATGAACTTTGCATGATGCTGCCTGTTATGTTACCAAGATAACACGACAGAATTCATAAGAATTTAGGTACTTGCTTTTCAAATTCTTGTGTTGATGGGACTTTTGTTTGCTCTTTTACCTGGCACATGTGCATGAAAACTGTTCTGTTTTCTTTTCTTCCTGCATGAATTTTAGAAGGCCTTCCTCTGCCCGATCTCAATCTAATCAAGAATATTTCTCCATGTGATATTTCTGCAGTCGGTCTAATTTTGTACAGTGTGCAGCATATGCCCTTATCTCTTCATGGCCAAATTATTGGTAGGTTAATTGTCTATTATGTTTTGATTGATCTTTGTTCATGAATTTCCTACGTTTGATTTGGCACTGTCTATATCACAGAATCAGATAAGTTAGATCAAATATGAGATGTGGATTTTCTTAGGCCAATTAACACTAGTTTCATTTTTGAAAATTAAATTAAATGAACTAAATTGAGAATTACAGAAGAATTATCAAACAGATAAAAAAAATGGAATTCCTCAGAACAAATCACACAGAAAAACAAACAAATTTTGAATCACAAATTTACTTTTCTGTCATGGTAGGTTGTTTTTTTTCTTCTCTTTTCCAAAGGTAACTACTGACACTGCACTTCCTCAAAAAATTTAGACAAAAAAAGGTGCGAAAATTTGAAGGGGAAAAAGCAGCAATTAATAAGGCAACCCTTTCTTTCATTAAATCAAATGGCATTCTGTATTTTTATTTTTTTAGTGTTTTCAGTTTTTCTTGGACCCTTTCTTCCATTTAAGAAATCGAATTTCTCCATCTTCTAGGTGGCTTTCTTGTGTGATCAGCAGTTGTTGACATTTGAGGTCCAATGTCCTGGTTTTCTATAGTTGTCATCTTAGTGAGTTTGCTAAGTTTCTTCCATCCACTGCTCCATGCAGATGTCTGTTTCTGCTTCGACATCTTATCGAATTGTCGTTGCAAATTCTCCATGTCGTTTTGGAGCTCAAGGTACTTAGCTTTCACACTCTCAAGCTCAAATTTGAGTGTGTTAATGTCCTTCTTGGCCCCTGTCCATCCTTCTTGGAACGATTGAGGCGTTGCTTCAAGTAATGTCTTCCGGTTCGGTATCATTGGCTGGTATTGAGATTCTGCTGGATCTTTGAGAGTGCTGTTGGCCAATGCATTGCTTATTTTCACCTGTTCTGAGAAGAGCACTTGTACCACAACTCGCAGTGGCAGCCTTTCGTTTTGAGCAGCATGCATGCAAGCATCAATGGAGAGCTTTTGGCAGTCCATCACTCGGCAGAGTCTCTTCCTTTCATGCTCAGAGAGTGTTGGATGCGCCTATGAATGAAGAATTAACCACATATCAGAATTCTAAAAGAAATGGGCTTATTAGCCTTTTTGCCTCCTGAATTTGAATTACGGGGCCAAAGACAATTTGCCCCCTAAATTAAAATCGAGACAATTTGCCCTCTGAACTTTCCAAATTCAGGACAATTTGCCCCCTCCATCAGGTGGTAAAATGTCTTGACTTTGGGAAGTTCAGGGGCAAGATGTCATGATTTTGAAAGTTCAGGGGGCAAAACGTCCTTGATGCAATAGTTCAGGGGGCGAAAAAGCTAATAAGCCAAAAGAAAAGGAATTAATAAGCAGCTTGACTCTATGCTTCAATGCTAAAAGTGGCTAAATCAGACTCCAAAACCAACTTGAACTACTCATTGATCAAACAGGTTTGCTTGCTATTACTTGAAATTTGCTCAATTATTGCATTGTGGATTGAATATATAGAAGAAAGGGTATTTGAAAAGGGAAATTACCTTAAGATAGGAATCAATTGCTCGATAAAGTCCATCATCACAGGTCCTTGCAGACTCAGGCAAAGCTTCTGCTAGAACTTGAAACTTTGTCAGAGACAGGTTTCTGTCTCTAGAAACTTCTGTAAGATAACTATCAACAAGCCTGGCAACTCTCATCTTGGCATTTGGATTAGTGCCTCTTTGTGTTCCTTCATACATATGTTTGTCAGAAAAAGACTGTCTACTTGGGCTTGAACCTTCTGTCTGCTCCTGAACCAGGAAATGTTCCAGGAGTCTCTGAACAAGGTCAACATCATACAATGTCTCAGTTTTGTTGTAAGAAGGAATTAGAAGATCTGCCAAAGTAGCCTGTTCAAATTGCATTCCAACTCGTTTCTCCAATTCTGTTACCAAAGCAGGTGCCACTTTCAACATATTGGCCATCCTTAAAAGCCGAAGAAGGAAACTGCATGAAACACTGTCTTTCTGGGGTGGGATTATGCTAATGAGACTTTCAATAATCATGCGTTGATCTTTGGCCTGAATTGATGGAGTGTCTTCTTTATTTCCCGCTCCGGCGACAATCATATGCAGTCCACCTTTCCAGCTACTGCTGCCACCACTGCTGTTACTATTGCTACTGATACTCATATGATCATCTCCTTGTCCTGAACTGTCTTTAATTAAACCCGGTAACCATTTTGCTGCATAATGCATAATTGAAGCTCCAATCAATTCAAATCTCATTCCTTTAACCTTGATTGCTGTAATAACCCTAACAAAATGATCAATCCGAAGGATTGAAACATCTTCAAACCACCAATCAGGAGGAACAGGCTGACTTCGACTAGGGCTTGAATCTTTCAAATCATTCCATTTGGGACTAGAAACATTATTGTGTTTTCCAGTATAAGCCCATTTGATTCCTTTCGGATTGGCACAAGCCTTCCAAGCTATTGATTCACTGCATCTTCTCACAATTTGAAGATTTTCTGCCCATGGGGAAAGCTTTTCACAACTTTTCAATACCAGAATGGAATCCCTCCAGGAGGATAGAACAACATAACTGAGAAATGCTTCAGTTTTGAATATAAGATTGCCTTCTTCCAAATCCTCTGTCATTTCAAGGTACTCTGCAGCACACCTGAGACCAGATATGTTGCCTGCTGTTAAATCCACCGCAATCCCATAGCAGAATTTTGCTGCTAACTCAAATGCTTCTGGCCCTCCAGGCAGATCTTCCAAAACAATTTTGTTCAAGTCTGGGTCGTGTGACTCGTATATAAGCCTATTCATCTTTCCACTTCGGGAAAGCAGGGGATACTTCCCCAAGTTGAGAAAATTACAGTAAGTTGTATGATTTCCAGACCAATAGTATAGTGCTTTTTGGAACTGAAATAGTGAAATCTAAATTTAGAAAGTTTTGGGAAATATATATAAAATAGGTACCTTGTGCAAGTGAAAATTGACATCTGTGACTTGAACTAGAAGATCACTAGGAATGTCAGTAGCAACGTACCTGGCAAAAGAGACAAAATATTTCAGAAAGACAGAAACTAATAACTTTGATTCAAGTTCTTGTTCTGAAAGCTAATTAAGATATTTCCAAAAGGATAAGGAATATATAATTTGTTTTGTTTTATCTTTTAACATGATCAAGAAACTATTTCACATGCAATCCAAACCCAAAAAAGCTAAAGAAAAAAAAATCCATGAACATACCAGGACTGGCCCCTTAGCTCAAACCCATCAGTCTTGACGCCATGTTTACTGGAACTAAGAACTCCATTCCCATATTCTCTTCCTCTAACAGATTCAGACTCCGAGTCCCACATGCTGAAAATCAACAGGCTAACAGAAGAAAGCTGAACAGGGTTTTTCTTTTTCCTCAGGGGAATGGGCTCTTACAACAGAGAGGAAGAGGAGGAGGAAGAAAGGGAAAACCAAAAAAACAAGAAGAAAAAACTGAGAAGCTAAGTCGTGAGAGAACAAAGAGAGAGCTGATGAGGGGAAGAAAAGGAAGAATCCCACATGGGATGCTTGGAATTATCTTGAATTGTCGGCTTTCTCACGGATTTTCAAGGCTTCTTACAGGCTGTGAAGAAATGGGCAGCATAGTATCCTACTGTTTTTGGATCATTTCGGTTTTTGCATTTCTCTTCTCAATTCGCTTTTCATATATTTGGCTTTGGATTTTTAGATACTTTCATTATGCATAATAAAAAAGAGTAATACTGGGAGATTCAGTTTCTTTTCTTCTCTTTTCCATTGTTAAGTTTTGCATCTCTCTTACTTTGTTGTTGTTAATTTTTCCTTTAATAATTTTTTTTTTATTAAATAGGAGCTTTATTACATTTCGAAAAAAACATTCTTCAGTTTGACAGTGATAGAATAGAGCTAAGTTTACGTATCATTTAGGCAGGTGTTCTAAGAAAACTGTGAATTACCAAAATACCACTATGATGAATAATGTAAAAATTCAGTCAGTTAATTTATTATAAGAAGTCTTTCGGATTATTAAGAACGTTTTGCTTTAACTTGGATTTTGATACAATTCTCCTATCGAGTTTTTTTTCGGGAGAAAAAAATAAATAAATTACAAATTAAACTCAAGTTCAGTACTTTATCACCAGATCAAATGCCCGATATCTCTTTCCACTCCATTTAACAAACATTAGTTTTGCTTTGATTTCGTAGACCCTCTGCATTCTAACTACATTAGTCAAACATGGAAAGAGAGTGAAAAAAAAAAACCACTGAATACTTAAAACAATCCACAATTCTTATATACCAAATGAATGGTTTTGTAGATTGATCCAAGAATATTGGAATAATCAATGAAAATATTATCATACTTCCTGTATTTCTTATCCCCATGACTCCTTGTTGACCGTAGCATATATATTATTATTATATAATATATCTCTCAAGTTTTAAATTGAATCATGAATTGATTCATTCTCATTGTTCTTCTTTTATTTTCCCTCTCTTCCCTTGACAAATGCTATTTAACACTAGTCATTTGTTGAGTATGGCACAATTGCAACCTGCAGTCTATAGTTCGGCAGCCTCTGAAGCCAAGTCCGACCAGGCTATGCTCTGAAGACCCAAGGAACACATCCTTGCCATTTCGGCCTAATCCATCTCCAAGGCCCAAGGGCCCGAAGCTAGCGAGCTGGCGCTCCACACGTGACCCCGAGCGTGCGACCTATACAAATAGGTCCTATATAAACCCACAGCTTGCAAGGCTAAGGTACATTATACTTTATATTTACAAACTCTCACTCAAAAACCCTAAATCTCGAGTTCTGACTTAGGTATTGGAGTACAAATGGGGGACCTAACCCCAAAGCTCCTCCAACCAGCTTCTGGGCAGACGATTTGGCGCCCGCAACATCATTCAAGTTGATATTTCAGACTTGTTGAGTTGAATGGAGAGAACTCAATATTATTTAAATTCTTTCATTGGGAGAGTTTTCCTATATGGAGTTCGACATGCTTTCTACTAACTACCAGATAATGAGGACTAGTGCAGGATATTTCAAGTTGATACCAAGATTAAATTGGCTGACCTTATAACATAGCAATTAATAAATACTGGTGGGAAACATTTAGAATTAATTAACTTCTTCTCAAAAGAATTAATTAACTTTGCACTACACTTTCAATTAATAAAAGGGTACAATTTTTTTTACCAAAAAAAAAAGGGTACAATTTTACCATTCCAGAAAGTTCAGCAAATATATGGAGTATGGACCCCAAAGGCACTGGGCCAAGGAATGTGTGTCCCCCAGAAAAATTGAAGCAATTGGGGAGATCAAATTTCAATTCACTGTATACCCTGCCTGACTTGGTAGTATTGGTGGTCCAATTGATGAATGGCATATATGATTATTAATTAATTTTCTTCTTTTCTTTTTCTTCTCTTAATTAGTTACTGTGAGAAATGATAAGCATGTCCACCACCACCACCAACACCATGCATTTTGGACTGGCTAAAGCTGGATTTATGAGAAGTAATTTGTTTTCCCTTTATCTATACAAAGGCTCTCTTCTTAGTCCAAAAAGTGTAGGACTTTTCACTGTTCTTCAGATATATGTTTGTTTTTGCTTCTGCCCTGCTGATTCCATGAGCCCACCATTTACTACTAAACTAACATTTTACTGATCATTTTAAGAGTGAGAAATAGTCAAATACTTTATTCACTTTAAATGAAAGAGAGAAAGAGAGAGAAGGCAAAGGGCAATAAACACAAGCTTCCAAGAGGAAAGTGATGGAGATAAGGAGAGTAGGGCCAATGATTATTCCAGTTGGATGAGGGCATGGTCTCTATCTCTTACCACATATGAAATTCTAATTTCTTCTCCTTAATTAATACACTTGATTTGGTCTTTTTTGTGTAATTATTATGTCAAATATAGGGAATTGATCAGGTTTACAATGTGAAACAAAAATAGAAAAATTCTTTCTCATATGAAGATACAAAGTGTCAAATCTATAGCTTGTTTTAAACCAATTTTTGGTTGCTATATGTATATTTTTGGCCACACACAAAGTTTTACAGATTAATTAAGATCTTGTAAAAGCAAATGATCTCTGTTTCAATTGCATGACATGTCTTGTAAGAATGTAAAGCAACTTTTTATGTTAATTACTGTTAGGTTTGAGCACTTTTTTTGTTAGAAATTAAACTATAACAATTGGTAAATATAGAAAACAGCCTTGAAGGCTTGAACTTTAAGAAAAAAAAATGAAAATTTTTACAGTTTTGGGAGCATTTCCTTGAATTAAAAAAACGAGGAAGTGGTCCATTTATGAAACTGCCTCTTCTTTCTTCTATGTGGCAAGTAAAGGGAGAAAACTTGGGGCCTGGGGGCAATTCAGGCTGCATTGCCGTACAACTGATTTATATATACCCTTTGTGTCTTTTACTTTTTGCATGGTTTTTGAATGGTCTATATGCATTGTTCCTTTGTGGTCCAATAATTCCCATTTGTTGCAATTAATAATAGTGATTTTTTCTTAGGGTATAGTGATTTTTTGGATTTGTGGGAATTAAGGGGATCAATATTGTTTTTCATCTTTTCTCCCTTGGCAAACTAATTATTTCTTCAATGATGACAAGTGTATTTCAAAACTATAATTAATGACCCAAATTTTTCATGTGTCTCCAATTCCATGTGTACCATGAAAATCTTGAGAAATACTAATGACAGTACGACTTCCTTGACTAATTAGTAACTAATTAACTAACTAGTTCTTGATTAATTGTAAGCATCTTATTATACGTACCATGCATGCTTAATTAATTATAATTAACTTTCAAAAAAATATTACTACTAATTTTTCACGATTGAGTTTGCTTATTATACCAAATTTTACAGTCAAGTACAGCTCAGTTCCTAATAGATTTATGAGTTGCTAAGGTTACTTCATCTCTAAGATCAATGATATACCATAATCCCATTGAAAATTAATTTATGATTCTTTTTCCTACATATATAAACCATCGGCCTACCCCAAATAAAATTAATTTCTTTATTTCATGTTGTATTCAATTATTATCAGAGAGATAAGATCACTTGGCGGTGGCCAAGAAACTGATGAGGCTTTAAAGTTTAAACCAATTAGCCGCAATCATAGTCATGTGTCACCATGAACTGATCATCAGACTATGCCAAAAGTCACATTCTGGATTTTGAAAGCAACCGAAGACATGTTCTCTCTTAATTGTCAAGAAAGCATGCAATAGTTTCTTCTCCCCATTTTCTTTTGTTTGCACATATGAAGAAGTTCAAATTAAAGGAAAAGAAAAGAAAAGAAATTTGAACAAACACTATAAACTATAAAGAATGAGTTAGTAATCTCTAAGACCAACCTCGAATTGAATATGGCTTGTCTCCATATGAAATTGATAGTTGATGATATATGCATGGCCAGTAATTGAGTTTGCCTAGTGAAAGCCCCACTCATTGCTTAATTATGTAGTATTTCTTTTTTTAGGCTTAGTTTTCGTGATGTGATAGTGATATGTTATTCTACTTCTACCAATTTATCTCACTTATGTTTTTTCCCTAACGTGATCTAATTTCAATTATTAAAGTACTATCACAATAAATCATTAAATTTTAGCTCTATTGAGCAAGAATTTTCTCCAACTTTTCCCTACTACATCTTACACATTCATCTAACCGCTCAGACATTTCACATTACTAGGGGTATTCCCCCTAAAATATTAGAAGCCATTCTCTAAAAGAAATGTTTGTTATTATAACATAAAAAGAAGATAAGGGATAACTCCGTGATATTTTTTGGTCTTAATCTTAGTATCTGCTAATCACCTTGAGTTATAACTAATTTGGAATAAAGTAAGTTCGGAACCAAAGGGGAGGAAATTTTTCCGATGCCTATTTTTTTCATTTACAAAACTCGAATCCAAGATTTTGTCTAAGTGGTATTAATGAGTTTCATTCACTCAATCCAACAAGTGTTAGTGGGTAACTCTGTATCAGTATTCAGTACGAAGCTTAATTTATTTTTCTGTATTTTTCATCAACCGAATACAACGGATTACAAAATAAGAAGTATGGAATAAAAGATAAAAAATAAAGACATTATTATATTTTTAATTTCCATGTATAAAAAAGGTGAGTGCCAAATATATATACCTCAATTTTCCTTTCTCCAATCATTTTATTTTTGTGCCCCATATTTTCTATTATTGTCTTTATAAATTATAATATATATTATTGTAGGTACAAATCTTTCAAAATTTAATGGTCACAATTTTTTGGCCAAATCAATCAGAATGATATCATTGATAATCTCAAAAGGAGAAGTAAGCTCGATACAAATCAAAGAAATCCTACAGAAACCTAGAGTGTATCAAAATGATCTATTTGTATAGTTTGTATAGGTTCACAGTAAAAAATTATAAGGGTGGAGCTGGAAGTCCCTCTACTCAGAATATATTAACTAAAGAAGATATGGGCATATTAACCCAATTCAATAGTCACATTAAATTATGACTAAATTTAGAATTGAATTAAGTCGCACGTAGAGCTGTTCAAGGGTCGGGCTATCCGCCCAAATCCGTAAGCCCGCCCGATATTTTAAAGGGCTTGGACAAGAATTTTAAGCCCATTAGATGGGTTTGGACAAAAATATCAAACCCATTTATTAAATGCGTCGGGCTTGGGTATAAGAGCAAAAGCCCAAGCCTGGCCTAGGCCCGGCCCAATTAAGGAAATACGCTTATTTTTATTTTTTATTTGTTGATATATAATATATATTAAATATAATTTATACATACACCGTATCTTAAATATGAAAAAAATGAATAATATATGTAGAAAATCTTATTATCAATAAGAATTGTATGTTATAGGTAGTATATATCATATTTTATATTTACAATTATATTTATATAATTAATTAATATAATTTAATTCTTAAAATAATTATTAAAATAATATTAAACGGGCTTTTGGACGGGCCTTGATCTTAGTATTTGATAAATAGGCCGGCTTTGGACAAAAGTTTGAGACCCGTTTTTAAATGGATCGGATTTGGGCAACACTAATGGTCTTAATCTCAAGGCTAGGCCCGACTCAAACCCGGCCCGGCCCAGCCCATGAACAGGTCTCGCACGCTAACCAGATAATATATTATTACTATTTTGAAAGGACATATTATCTTGCAAGTTAACCACCTTTAATTGCTAAGGAAAAAAAGAACATAAAACAAATGTATAGGTTCTCTTGATTCCTTCTCTTATTTTGCTTCTCATGACTATATAGACTATAGTTTTTTCTTATTGTCTCTTTCTTTGATCAATTATGGGGTTGTGCCACCATATCAGAAACATAGGTAAAAAAAAGTATATTATAATAACATGATAGACATTAATGATATTAATGAAATAAAAGAATTTGCTTAGCTGATTTCACGGTGTCCCCCAAATAAAAGTAAAATAGTTATAATTCCACCAAAGAAACAATGTGAAATTATGTACCAAAAAAAAAACAATATGAAATCTAGCCAACCCAACAACCATCTTATTTAACACCCAATGATTACTGTTTTTCAATTATTGCATCATACACCCAAACTAAGAGGGGAAAATTTTTTAGATGAATAAATTACGTTATTGGTCTCATTATTGTAAATCAAATTAACTCCTAAAATTTAAAAATAAAACAATTAAGTTGCACGATTTGGTTACGATTTTTATTATACTATATTAATCAATCTTAACTATTAGAATAACGATTCACGTTGTTATAATAAAAAAAAAATACACCCGAATCATGTTAATTTAACTAATAGGTGTACTTGTATCTTGACCACGGGATCCTAAGTTCAAATCCTATTGCATATAGAGTTTATCCCACTTTTTTGGATTTTGTGTCCTTTATGTGGATTTGATTAGTTTGTTATCTTAATATCTTTATACCTAATTTGTATTTGTGTTTTTTCATTGAATTGTTTGAACACATAGAAAGATATTAGATATCCCATTGTGATGAAAATTCCAAATATTATAACTCACGTAATAGATACATAACAACTTCTTGTGGTAACAAAATTTCCAATTTCATTATTATTACATAGTCAATATACAATTTTTACGAAATTAGTATATAATTTATAATATATATTCAATTTATTTTTGACTTTTAGATCATCAATTTCTGCGTTCCGAAAGGGAGAAAAAAGAACTTTTTATTTTGGTGAAAAAGAAAAAACTTTGCATGTATAATAAGCTACACTAGAGGCTAGAGGTCGATTATTATTTACTAGGATGGATGAGTGCTCGTGCAAAACAACATTTAATGATACGACCTGTCAAGTGTGACAATTTTTGTTTTTCTATATATTACATACACATGATGGATCGAAAACATTGGAAAAATTATTTTACTTTCCGCCGAGGATGAGTGAAAGAATATAAGAGGTTAAATCCTCTCAAATAATACTTTTTAGGACTAATCTTTTTCATACCATTCATCTCAATTAATTGATTTTAGTTACAGACCAATCAATTATTGGCAACTTTTATTTCCTTTTATTGTATTCTTACCACTTGGCAAAACCCTAAGCCTTTTTATTATCAGTGTAAAAGTTTGCATACATTATAAAATCCATCGTTTTCAAATCATTAATAAACAAATAGTACCATAAGATTTTCATATCCGATCATTTCATTTAGCTCAAATTTTTAATGTATGTTTCTCCGGCTTAGGTATCAAGGTGAGTACATAGTTAATGTACTTAAACTATAGAAAACCCTTGCCGCTCCCCTACCCATCCTTCTCTCTCGGTCTCCTTTTTGTCAAAATTTGTGTTTCCTCCTCCTTCTCTTGACTCTTTTGTCGCGGGGAGGAGGAGTCTGGTCATTTTATTTGTTTTATAGAATAAAGTCCTCATATCTATTAATTTATCGGGTTTGAGTTAGTTTTTTAAGTCAGTCAATTAGTGTCGAGTCAGTAATTTTTGTTGAGTCTTATATTCCAGTATCGAGTTTGCAATAGATTGAAAACAGTTTACCTTGTCGGAATGGTTTTTTTTTTTTTTATCAAAAGGTGGGTGAAGGTGATCCTCGAATGAGCCACTTATTTTTCGCTGTTAAAAACTTTTTCTTTGGAGATTCACTCAAAAACAAAAGCAAGGGAGTGGTGGACATGCAAAAGAAGGTTCAAGACTCCATATAATCATCAAGACGACTTATCTAATCACGGAACAAGACCTAAATCTAAGAGATGAGCATTCTTCTCAATCTATTGTAATTATGAGTATTATCTTTGTAATTTCATTTTCATAAATGAAATTTACAATGTTTTTTTCAAAAAGAAAAACTTAAATTATAGAGAAAGTACTAGATGCATCATTTTAACCACGTCATTGATGGTCTCAACCAATAAAAATGTGACAATTTAAAATTATTCTTAAAATTTTTAGACACAAATTTTACATCAGATTTAATCCCAAATCTCACTAGGTGAGATTTATGGGGTAAGTCCCAAGATTTTAAACATTGATTTGGTAAGGCACTTTTAATAATTATAGACAAAAATCTGAATTGTGAATTTTATTTGTTAGGACTATAAATAATGTGGTGAAACTAATTCATATAATAATTTCTCAAAACTATACTACTATATATAGTAGTAGCATTAAATTTACTAGTAACTAGTTACTATTGTTTTATTCCTAAAAAAAAATTACTATTGTTATTATGAGGAGAAGCAAATTGAAGGGTGAGTGAGAGGAAGAGAACGTGATGGCGAAACCATCGAAGGTGGGTGGTGGGAGTTGAGCCACGTATTCCCTCTATTTGCTTCGCCACATGCATCTTCTCTTTGGTTGTTGGGGATTGGCCAGACATGGATGCATTGAAGCCTTAACCCGCTGCCCAAATTTTCTTCTCCCCCAACTTTCTTCACCCTTTTCTTCTCTCTTTCTCATGAATTTTAAACCCCAAAAAATCTTCCAAACATTCTCAATCTTCTAATTATATTCGTATGAAGTTCTTTTTGTGTTATATATTTTAAAGCATCCACTTGCATTTTGCCAAAGTGTTTTGTGCTGTGAAGATTGTTTGATTGCAGCACAAATTTCGATTCAAACAATATGTAAAATAAATATTTTAAGGACCCACTCCCCCACTCACCTTTGTTGGACTCAAAAGAGTTTTATAAAAATAAAAAGAGGTTTGAGATGGCCAAAAGCCCATCCTGATAGATTTTTTTGCTTTATCTTTAGAAGGGGTCCATGAGTTATTTTTGGAGGGCCCAATTTTATAGTTTTTGATTAATTTTCATGGATGAGATTTGAGAATGCCCTCTCTCTCCTTCTCATGGATCATGATGAGAATAGAAAAGGAAACAAATTTCCCAACTTTTTTCCCAATTCATAGTAAGGTGTGATATTTTCATATTTTTGGCATTTTATTATTGTGATATATGTTAAAAGCTCCTCAACTCCATTTCAAACTGGAGTTTGGTGGGGCAAAGATGATCTTTGAGTTGAGATTGGCTGTGGTTCCGTTTAGTAGAGTGATGTGGTAGCGGTGCAGTTGACACTGTTTAGCAACTGTACAGATGAAATTACATTGTACAGATTATATTAGATACTGTACAGATGAGATCATTAGAGCAGCGATTGAAACAGAAATTACACTTAAGGCTCCATTTGACCGGTGTACCGGTCCACCAACCAAACGACCGATAAATCAGTGCACTAAACATGACCTGTGAATACTTAATTGATCAGTTTTGGCCTTTGGGTATTTGATAATGAAGTCCACTTGAGATCATATATTCAGACCTGGAAAAAGGGGAATGGTCCATTTGAGATTGGGCTGACTCAAAAGTGAAGAATCCAAAGAATTTTTGGAAAGTTTCATATAAGCTCTTGTTTACCATAAAGGGAATGCATTATGCATTAGAAATGAGGACCCCCAGATTGACATCAAATGAATAAAATGCTGCTCTTATTCCAATTTCATCGTCATAGAAACACTTTATATGTACACGAAATGCAAAAATAAGTTGAATTCATTGGCTCTAGTATCAAACTTCAAAGGCATGGTCCATGACCTTAAAAAAAAGAACCTAAAAGACCAATTAACTGCAATCACAAGTTTTGGAAATAGAAGGTCCCTGTTTTGAAGTCTCTTCTAACTTGCTTGTTTTGACATAATCATTTAAAACATCTCTAGCCCAAGCAGAAAATTGGGTCTCATTGTATCCAATTCTGCCATTTTTGTACATTGACATACAACGTTGATCATCATTAGGGTAGGGGCATTTTTCACCGTCGGGGTCTCTCCATGTGCCTCGGTGCTTCATTCCGGACCAACTAGCCAACCAATGAAACACGTACTGTCCTACACCGGCATATTCCAGCCATCCTTTGGGAAACAACTCCATCACACTGCTATTTCGATCCATTAGGAACAAGTTTGACAATTGAGCACCATGTGGGGATATTAAGATATCGGTTAAACTCATCAATTTCACCTGGATCGATCACACAAGTAATTCAGAAACAAGTTAAGCATTCTTATCAATTATCATATCTGATTTTTGTATTCTTTAAATATAGTTAAAATAAATTAAATGATTTATTAGACATTTTGATCCTTAAACTTATAAAAAGATAGACAAATCAATTCTTGAATTCCCATTTTTTTCAATTGGACGCCTGAATTTGCAATTTCGACCACATTCAACCCTTGGATGGCTCTGTTAAACCATTGGAGAATATGAAGTTAAAAATTTTGGATGACATGACAATAGTTAACGGAGTTGTATCAATTTCCGTGGCTAAATGCGGTTGAAATTGCAAATCCAGACATGCAATTGAAAAAATTTAAATATTCATAAACTAATTTGTCCCCTATTTTACAAATTTAACTGCAATAATGTCTAATAAGCCTAAATCTAATCAACATCAAGAAGATTTTAGTTACTAATACTAACCTGTTCACAAACGGTAAGATTGTTGGAGTAAGCCACCATTAACCGACAGCCCTCTACTTTCTTACACACCTTCTCAAAGATTCCAACCACAGCTGAATCATTCTTGAAAGATCTAGCTCCAGTCCTCAGAAGCAATGTCATTCCAATGTCGGATGTTGTCCTTTCCAGGCTTACATTACAGAACATCCTAGCATTGCACCTAATAAGATCATAAACCCCCATTCTTCTCTCCTTGGACATCCCTCCCTCGTTGTGTCTCATAACCACAGCCTTTTCAAAGCAAACCGGCTTATTATCACCATCTTCAATCTCTTTAAGCCCTTCAAGGTAAGGAACTTGACCAAACGTAGCCGCCATAAGAATGTTTAGCCAATTTCCCAATTTGAATCTGAATTCACCTCGATAAAACAGGATCCATCTCATCGGAGTTGATTGGCAACCGTTTTTTCTATGCCAAGCCACGAAAGGTACCATGGCAGATAGGCCATGCCATATGTTGTCGTAAATGTAATGACTGTTAGATATAAAAGTGAGGCCTTTCATCAGGACAGAGTTCGGAGGGAGTGATTCCGGCCATGCCAAAGCATAGTAATTCCGGGAACCGTCGCGGGTGTCACGGCCTTTCAGGCAGAGCAATCTACCTTTGGAGGATTGGGATGGAAATTGTTGGTATAAAACTTCGCCTTCTTCGTGAGTATCGTTCATGGAACTCATAAACCACGTGTGGGCTTCGAGGGGTTTGTTTGCAAAACGAAGGTCTTTCAGAGGGAGAAATGTGACAGAATCCAGAAGCTTTTGAGTCATGGAGTCTATTTCTTGGGTGTTGTTGGGTGACGAAGCTAATGGATTGTTGATGAAGGTGATTTTCCATTGTTGCAAGAGCGACCATGAAGGGGATTGGATTTGTAAGAATAAAAACAGAGTTAAAAGGGGAATGAAAATGAGTAGAGAGAGTTTTGGGATGTAAGAAAATGGGAAGAGGGTTCGGTCGTTATTGAAGAAGCTTTTAGGTTTTTGTAATGATTCTGAAGAAGATACATTCATCGCTATATGGAAAAATTTTAAGGCTGATATTTCGAGAGAGGCTTTGAGTTGAATTGAAGGGAATTGTGTTCTCATCAACTCTCTGGCTAGAAACAGATAAATCAGAATCCCGATAAGTCACGAAGAAATTCATTTTTAAATTCAAGAATCTAGCTAGCATTATGTAGCCCAAATTAGATTATTAGAATATGAGTATGCTCATACCAAAATCAAATTGTAACATGCATAACTGAGCTATATGTATATATTTTCAGTGTACCATTTCCAGCACATGATCATGACCTCTCGACGTTTTGGATACTCTTTCCAGATCTCAATGGCTCTGTTTTGTTGACTTCTAACCCACAAAGTGTTTTTTCTTTTGTCAAATTCAACAAAAAGGAAAGAAAAAGAAAAAACTGTGCAATGCATAATTAATGATAGAAATAAACAAATAATAAATTCCAGATTTGTACAAATTATAAATTCCAGATTTGTGCACCCACTGACCCACAAAATTAATTCCGGATTTATATATAGGGAGCAAGATCCGTCTAAAAAGAGTCAACGCTATAATATGGGACATAAATCCAAGCATTTCATCTATTTCATGGATAGGTCATGTGCATAGGTTAAAGTTCACTATGCATTGTGCAATTTATTAAGTATACTTTCTAGGTTTCAGTGATCTATATAAAATTTTTTTATTTAATGCAAATGATTTGATTGAATATAGCATATTTTTAATTACATCCCTTTAATACTCACTAGTTTTAGTTTTCACGTGCGTTGCACGTGGCCCAACGTGTTTAAATGAAATATTCATATGAAATTATGATAACCTCCCTATTAAATTATGATAATTATACTATTTTTGATGACCTCATTATGAAATTTTGATAACCTTTTTATGAAATTTTAATAACGATACTATGGAATTTCGAGAACCTTTTTATAAATTTTTTTAACCTTCTTATGAAATTTTGTTAACCTCCCTAAAGAATTTTGAAGATCTCACTATGAAATTTTGATAACTTCCCAATGAAAATTTGATAACCAACACTATGAGACGTTGATAACCTCTATATGATATACTGATAACCACGTTATGAAAATTTTAAAACCTCCATATGAATTGTTAGTAATCACATTCTGAAATTTTGATAATCACACTATGAAATTGTGATAACCTCGCTATGAAATTTTGATAAACCTTCCTATAAAATTTTGATAAACCTCCATATAAAATTTTGATAATCTCCTTATGAAATCTTGATTACTACAAATTTTGATAACCTCCCTATGATTTTTTGATAACCTCATTATGAAATTTTGTTAATCTCCCTATGAAATTTTGATCTACATACTATGAAATTTTGCTAACCCTCTTATGAAGTTTTGAAAACTAAACTATGAAATTCTGATAACCTTCATATGAATATTTTGATATCCTCCTTGAAATTTCGAAAACTAAACTATAAAATTCTGATAACCTTCATATGAAATTTTGATATCCTCCTTGAAATTTTGATTACTCCATAATAAAAGTTTAATAACCTTCCTAATTTGGTAACCATACTATGAAATTTTGATAACCTTCCCAGAAATACCATTATGAAATTTTGGTAATCACATTTTGAAAATTTGATAACTTCCTTATGAAATTTTGATAAACTTTTCTATAAAATTTTGTTGACCCCTCTATGAAATTTTGATAATCACATTATGTAACTTTGATAACAACACTATGAAATTTTGATAATCTTCCTATAAATTTCGTTAATCCGATCTTTATGAGATTTCGATAATCACTCTATTAGATTTGATAACCTTCAATCAAATTTTGGTACTCCTTATGAAAATGAGACTTTTATAACTTTCATATGAAATTTTGATAATCAAACTAAAAAATTTTGATAACCACACTATGAAATTTTGATAACCTCCCCATGAAATATTAGTAACCTCCTTATGAAATTTTGTTAACCACACTATGAAATTCTTATAACCTCGCTATGACATTTTGATAATCTCTTTGATAACCTTTTTATAAAATTGTGATAACCAGACTATGAAATTTCAATAACCTTTCTAAGAAATTTTAATAACTTGATCCTATGAAAGTTTGGCAACCACTATGAAATTTTGATGACCTTCCCATGAAATTTTGATAACTTTCATATGAAATTTTGGTAACCACACTATGGAATTTTGATAACCTCCTTATGAAATTATAATAATATGAAATTTTGATAACCAGACAAGAAAATCAAAATTATAATATCACATAGTCTTCTAACTCAACAATTTCCAAATGAACAAAATGCGGCAAAACATTATATAACGAAAAGATGGAGCTTCACTAACAATAGTATTGAACGTGTTAGTGTTAATTTAATTTTTTTATTGACATTTTAAAAATTGAAATTAAAAGTAAAATATTAAATTCAATAAATAATAGTAAAGGAAATTTGCATGTTCATCAACGAAAACCAATTTGACAAACTTATAAAAATTCGGTCTAAATAGAAATTTTTAATTAATTTTTAAATAATAAAATTATACTAAATTTTAATAATGGCAATTTAGAAATATATTTGAAAAAACGGGTACAATCGGAAAACATAAAGTTTCCCATTATTCGTAGAAATTTGCATGTTCATTAATGAAAATCAATTTTACAAACTTATAATTCGGTCTAAATTGAAATTTTATTATTAATTTTTAAATAATAAATTTTAATAATGTCAATTTAGAAATATATTTGAAAAAAAGGTACAATCATGAAACATAAAGTTTTGCATTATTCGTACTTTTATATATAGTATAGATAGATTTGGAGAAACTATTGATTTTGTCTCATTTCGGACCAATAGGGCCATTAGGTTCGTTTGAGTCTATGAAGTCCAAATTGTCAAGCCAGATGTCTTGAAGTCTAAATCTAATATTCTTAGGCCCAATTCATTAATATGGAAGCTCAAAGAAGGAGTCCAAGTCCAATCAGTAATTATGATGCAGTAATGATTCAGTTCTGATGCAGCATTGTTAAATCCTATTTAATAAAGGAGGACTTCACAAGTGTAGTTTTGCAAGAAAATTCATAACTTTTAATCCAGAGCTTAGAAAAATGCAAATAAGGTACCGTTGGAAAGAGGATTCCGAGATCTACAACTTTTATGTTTATCTAGGGACCTAATTCTGCCGTTTCGGTGGACGATTTTGCCCTTGAAATTTCTAGACAGAATTGATCTTCTCCTAAACCGACTTGGAGAATGTTTTGGACAAAAAATTCAGATGCTAAAGATTATGTGGGGCATCCCTATTGGTCATGTTGGATCCTAATTAATGAGGATAGTCTAAATTTCCATTATTTTAATAGTGGAATAATTAAAATATTATTTAATAATGACAATTTAGAAATATATTTGGATTAATGAGGATAGTCTAAATTTCCATTATTTTAATAGTGGAATAATTAAAATATTATTTAATAATGACAATTTAGAAATATATTTGGAAAAAGAAGGGTATAATTGGAAAACATAAAGTTTCCCCTTATTCGTACTTTTATATATAGTATAGATTAATTCATCCCTATAGTACTTAGCAATGTCTATTGGATTGAATTTGAGGATCTCAACACCGTTTAAGCAGAATTTTGAATTCGAGTATTTTGAATAAGGAAAATAAATACCGAAAAAGTTTCTCCAAATTGGAATCCGACACGACTCAACTTTGATTCTGAATTAGGAAGGATTTCATAGAATTATTAAGATCTTCTATATGCAACTGTCTTGTTGATTAACCTATTCAACAAAATCAGATGCGCGATTCGGATTGGATCTGATCAGGGCTCTGGACAATGGGTACCAAAAAACTAATTTTCGGGGAAAAAAACCCCTATAATACTCCATCCACCCTAAGTTCTAAGACTAAGTCACTAAACGGCTATAGTAAAAAATTGAACAGTTTACCAAATACCAATATATTTTTGGCATTTCATTCTCAACAGCCGGCCAAAAAGAAATTTTCAACAGGAGTTTGGTGGGCCAATATACTTTAAGCTAATTTAACTCCGTTCTCAATATTCGGTCTAACAATGAGGTCCGCTTGAGATCATCAGACCCTGGAAAGAGGCAAACAGCCCAATTAAGATGGGCCGACTTGAACTTTAAGGGAGGAATTATCCAACAAAAAATTTTTAGGCAAACTTGTTTACTTACAGGAATGTTGCACCTGAAGTTCAAATCAATTGAAACATGTGTTCTTAACTTCTTATTCCAACTCCCAAGTCCCAACTCCTCAGTGTTCTTCTATATTCTATACATGAAAATGAAATTGCAAAAAAATTTATAAAAATCCGCCAAAAAATTTGCAAGATAAACAAGGAGAAGAAGAAGAAGAAAATGACCAATATTTAACTGCAATAACAAGTTTTGGGAATAGAAGAAGCTGTTCCACGTTTTGAAGCCTCTTCCAACTTGCTTGTTTTGACATCATTTAGAACATTTCTAGCCCACTCAGCAAAATGAGTTTCATTGTATCCAATTCTGCCATTTTTGTATACTGACATACATCGATTACCGTTTTTATCAGGGTAAGGGCAAATTTCCCCGTCGGGGTCTCTCCATGTGCCTCGGTGCTTCATTCCCGACCAGCTAGACATCCATTGAAACACGTACTGGCCAACGCCGGCAGATTCCAGCCATCCTTTAGGGAAGAACTCCAACACACTGCTGTTTCGATCCATTAGGAACAAGTTTGTCAATTGGGCACCATGTGGGGATACTAGAATATCTGTCAAACTCATCAGCTTCACCTACACATCAAACAAAATACCAAAACAGCTGAATTTTTCTTCTTAGGTTACAATTTTTCTTTTTGGAAAAGCATCTCTAATCTCTTCCATATATAAAATATTTACTTATTATCCTTTTTGCCTCATGAACTATTGCGTCAAGGGCTTTCCTACTGAACTTCAAATCAGGACATTTTATCCACTAAACTTCCAAATTCAGGACATTTTGCCCCTTGATACCAAATTCAAGAAATTTTACCATTGACGAAGAAGGCAAATTGTCCTGCATTTGGAAGATCCATGGGGTAAATTGTCTCGATATTAGTTTATGGGGTAAATTATCCTTAAACTCATAATTCAGGGGCAACAAGGCTAAATAAGCCATAAAATATTCCATGTTTAGATATTCTTTTGAGTGGGATGATGATGAAATTATTGGAGCAAAACAATATTATCAACATCCCAAGCACTAACTTAATTTAATGGATTTCACATGTGTAACGCACAAGTTTAACATTAGAGGATCAAATCATCAAAGGCAGAGATACTATACCTGATCACAAATGGTGAGATTGTTGGAGTAAGCCACCAATAACCGACATCCCTCGACTTTCTTGCACTCTTTCTCAAAAATCCCAATAACAGCTGAATCGTTCTTGAAAGATCTGGGCCCTGTCCTCAACAACAAAGTCATCCCTATATCGTCGGGTGTTTTTCTTTCCAGGCTAACATTACAATACCTCCTAAACTTACACCTAATAAGATCATAAACTTCCATCCTTCTCTCCCTCGACATCCCTCCCTCGTTGTGTCTCATCACCACCGCCTTTTCGAAGCAAAACGGCTGATCATCATCTTCAATCTCCTCAAACCTTTCAATGTAAGGCACCTGGCCGAACGTAGCCTCCATAAGGGTGTTTAAATAGTTAGCCATACTAAACCTGAGCTCACCCCAATGGTACAGAATCCATCTAGTGGGAGTTTCGCAATTGTTTCTTCTATGCCAAGCAACGAAAGGATACAGAGCCGATAGACCATGCCAGATGTTATGGTAATCATAATGATTGTTAGATATGAAAGTGAGGCCTTTCATTAGGGTTGCGTTGGAAGGAAGGGCTTCGGGCCATGCCAAAGCATAATAGTTCCATGAACCGTCGTGGGTGCTACGTCCTTTGAAACAGAGTAGCCTACCTTTTGAGGACTCGGATGGAAACTGTTGGTATTGAACCTCGCCCTCCTCGTGAGTATCATTCCTTGAGCTCATGAACCATGTGTGCCCTTTAAGAGGTTGGTTTGCAAAACGGATGTCTTTCAGCGGAAGAAACGTGATAGAATCGCGAAGCTTCTGAGTCATCATCATGGAGTCCATGTCTTGAGTAGTACTGCAGTTGGGGAAGGCGGGTAAGGTTTTGTTGATGAAGACTAATTTCTGCCATTGTTGGAAGAGAGACCATGAAGAAGGTGAAGGTGTAGGGGGGATGGATGATATATGGAGAGACTGGATTTGTAAGAGAATTAAGAGGGTGACGCAACTGGCTAGGATGTAAAGGGAGAGTTTTGGGGAGTAGAAGGTAAATGGGAAGTGGGTTCTTTCGTTTTTGAGTCTTTGTAATGATCGTGGTGAAGATTTAGTCATGGCTATTGGGAAAAGAAAAGAATGGGAATATGCAAATATAAAAGGAAAATGAATAAGAAGAGAAAACTCTATAGTTTTAAGATGAATGTAGCTTCACCCTATCAGAAACTGATTCATATACATCCAAATTCCAAATTATCTTACTTCACATTTATTCTCTCTCACATAAGGAAAATGATGATTATATGCTAAACAATATGCAAACAAAAAGTAGAAATAACTTTTCAAGTTCCAAAATCTAGCTAGCCGGCCAATCATAATATTGGGATTGGGTTTTTGCCTAACTAATTAATTCTTATGTACATAACGTGTATATAGTTTGAAAACTTGAAATTGAATATTCAACTATGTGGTGCGAGTGGGATGCAAGTTGATTAGGTTAGAAATAAAGTATAAACTAAAAACCATAAAGTGGAAAGTAATTTTCTACTCAATTGTAAAGCTGATGCTCTTTCAACATGGATGCCATTTGCTGAAGCGCAAATGCATGACCTCCTTTTGGGATTTGGATACATAAACTTAAAGATGTTCAACTGCTAAAGTTGAAAATAGCTTCACCATAAAGTAAGGAAGAAAGGAAAAAGAAAACAGAGCAATAATGGTAGTATAAATGAATTTCCAGATTTTAAGGCAGGAAGCAAGATACAGCAATGTGGGAAAGTTTGAGGAGTTAGGCAATAGTCTGAAGCATATTTTAATCTAACATTTCACTTGTTTAATGTGCAGGTCATGTGTGTAAAGCTTATTGTGCTTAGCTTAGTTTAAGTATGTAACTTGTATTTCAAGTTTGATTGTAAATAAAAAACAGGGGAGAGATGAACCAAAAAAAGGGGGGGAAATAGAAAAGAATAATTGACATTGTCATATAGTCAAATTTAAATCATATTCTAACCTAATTTCTGAGAAAAGAAAAAGATTTCTATTAGTATTATGGAAATGGGGAATTTTGAAATGAAGTAATGGAGCAATTTTTCCAGCCAATAGAATGAGACACCTAAAAGAAAACCAATTGCTTTAAAGGAGCAGATTATAGATGGGGAAAAGAAACTGAGAAAATCCAATGAACACTGAAATCTTAAGTTACTTGTCCTACAAATGATTTCAAACTTCTATACTCCTTTTCAGGAGAGCAAGCCAAGTCAACAAACAATAATCTCAGCTTTCACTTTTATAATACAAGAATTCCATTGTGGTTTGACCTTATATGCTGGATAAAACATAAAAGTCTTGATAAAGGAATACATTTTTCAAGGTTTTTGAAAAGCTAAATGAATGAAGAGAATAGATGAGCAGGAAAATTAGATTGCAATACATAATTGGGAGAGGGAAAAGAGGAGACACTTCATGTTAAAACTGATCAACGTAGGCAGTGTCCACTTTAATGCATTTTATATTTACATATGGAAAGCTTGAAACTGAAGTTAACAGCATGTCAAAGTTATGCAAAACCCAGATAGTCAATCAATTACATCATAGTTAAATATTGCTTTTAGTAACAAGAATTTCATAAATCATACCAATTAAAAGGGTGAGCTTATTGTAACTGTCTTTAGTATTTGCCATCCAGTCAAAAGATTCAGGCTTCAGCAGTGGCCAGTTATCTTCCATGTTTGTCAGCACTTTTGTACAGAGGACTCAAAATGCTGTACACAGGTTGTTGACCGTAAGGTTTGAAGAACACTCTTGTTGAGCAGGACCGGTGGGGCCGCATATCCTGGTTCTTTTAGGTTCGGATATCCTCACACGTGAAATTGCAACTGTGAGAGCATCAACCAACACACAGTCCTGCACTTCTGACCTTGTTGTAGATGAACTATCATCATCAGATGATAAAGAGTGGAAAGAATCATAGTTGAGAAATCCACCGGGTATTATCTTGTCTCTCTTCGACACTACCCCGGGTGAGATAGTTAGTTGTTGGGTTGTTAACCTTCCATGGTTTATCATTTTTGATTCCAAAGCAACCATCTCCAATGTTGCTTCAGTATGGAACAATATCCATGGATGCCCTGGAAAATTATAGTCATAAATGTATTAGAAACAAGATACATAACTTGGATTAAAATTCAATTCTTCTTCCTTGGGAATAAACCAAAAGGTACAACAATGATATAAACCAAAAGGTAATTGCTTAATTAGCATATTGATGCATGCAACAAAACTAGGTCATGTCTAAAACTGTGGATGAATCGCTTCAAAGTTTCTGGCACTTCTATGATTTATTTAAGATGTGGTTGGTCACAGATTGGGGTGAGCTTCCTTCATTCTGTCTAAATTGGTCGAAACCTTTTATCACATGATGTTGAGGATGTAGCTTTAAGAGGATGGGCAGAAACTAAACTATTAGCCCAGTTCAAGAAGGAGCAAAGTTCCCAGAGTAAGAATATACATGCAGAAACTAAACTATTAGCCCAGAAGGGATCAAGAAGTTGACTGAGCAAGGCATCTGTGGATGCTTCCGTAGCATTCATCCTTAAAGAAGCATAACTGCACAATCATGCAACTAGATTGTCTCCCATGAAATAGACTCTAGCAAAATGCTAATGCATTGCTTTATAGTTTTCTTTGGTGGATCAATGAAACAACTTTTGGCAGAGTCATGTTTCAATGCATTAACTGAGTCTTTTCAGTAACTGCATATATATTTGATCTGCAGCCTTAAAGAATTCAGGAAAAAACAGTAAGAATACAGTATGCTTACTTAATACTTCATCAGCAGTTAATCTAGCTGAAACATCTCTTGTCAGCATATTGGCAACCAGATGTCGTGCCGGTTGAGAAATAGAACTCCATAATCCATTCTCAAAGTCAAGGTTGACATTCTTAACAGCGTCAAATACTGAATCCAAAGTATCACCTTGGAATGGAAGCACACTAACCAAGAGAGCATGAAGGAGGACACCAGCACTCCAGATGTCAACTTTTTCTGAATAATTGCCCATTAAAACTTCCGGAGCAACATAAGCAGGACTCCCTACCACGCCTGTCAAGCTCTGACCTAGATGAAAGAAATCAAAGATTGATATAGTTGAAGTAAAGATAATTCTGCCATAATAGAGACAGTAAAACTAAAATAGCAAGGCACCATAGAAGAGAACTCAAAAGATAATGACCCACTAGTAGACATGGATGGAACAGAACAATCCAGTCCCAATAAATGCATTATTAAGTGTTCTCATTTCACTGAAGGTAGGAACATGGACCAGGCTGATAGCATCATCTTAAATTTTCATTTCATAGACAGAAAGCTTAGACATCTTCTTTCTGACCTCAAGTCCTTTTTTTCATATTTTTATGACTTTCCCGTTAGTTGTAAATCTAACATGATTGTTAAACATATGCTCATAATCCAAAATGAACCAATTTATACCGAAAGTAGTTAGATGCTTGGTTTACACAACCTTTTCTTTGGCATCAATCATGATTTACTGCAATCAATCTATTTATGGACTCATAGAAGTTAAACAAAGGAAAATATGTAAGCAGATGTAGATAAACATTTAGACCTCTATGAATTTAACAGCTTTAACTTTCACATTCAAGATCACATCGATGAACGTAAGAATACACAATAGCAAACAGAAAAGCAAAAATTACCATTTGACATCCTCACTGCTAATCCAAAGTCTGCGAGCTTCATCTGTCCGGAAGCTGTAAGAAGGATGTTCTCAGGTTTTATATCCCTATGAACAACACCCATGTCATGGCAATATTTGATAACTAGAACCAGTTCCTTGAGTATGTTAGCAGCACAATACTCAGAATACTGCCTCTCTTTAGCCATCTGATCAAGCAACCGTCCCCCAGAGCAGAGCTCCATCACAAGAAAAAAGGATTTCAAATCCTCATATACCGCCTTCAATGTCACAATACCAGGATGACCAGACAGGTGTTGCATTATCTCCACTTCTTGATGCACGAGCTCCTCCCCCCTGCGTAATGTTTTGCATGCAAACTCCTCGCCATTCACTTTACTTCGACATAAGACAACAGATCCAAACCTTCCACATCCAATTGTTGCACCCAAATCATAATCTTGCTCAATTTTCTTTTTCCGACCCAATTTTGTTGCTGCATCAATGCACCCAATTTTCCTCTTAAGTCCCCTAGTGGGAGGATCCAAAGATGCAGTGCCACAAGATGGGGCAGTAACAACTCCCTTGACTACACTCCTAGCAGAGCAAAGAGCAACTTTAACTTCATCTTCCTTATACTTCTTTTTCTGCCTAGAGTACTCTTTCAGTGATAAGTGAGACCAGACAACTTTTACATGAGTGAATGACCTGTGGCATGATGGCAACACTTCCGGGCCCTTCCTCTTCTTCCCCAGGGCCTCCATTAAACATTTCAAGGAATAACACTTCCCAACATTCCTTAAGGTTAAAACTACTAGACACACGTCAAGGTATAGGATTTAGTGATTTACTAAGTGAATAACAAATCTCCAAAAGTTCTCAAACTAACAGTAATTCAGTAAGTTAAAACATAACTCCAAAAATTCTTAAAACTAACAGTGAACAACAGCTAAAGCCTTCCAGCAAAAATTGCTCTCTCAGTCTATCATGAAGTTAAATTTTTTAGCACTTCCTGCATTTCCACACGAAAGGTATCAATCAGATAACAACATCATTCTATTTAATCAGATATCAATTAAACGCAATATCATTTAGCAAAGGTTAAACCTTTAACACCAGAAGCCGCTTGTTCTTCTTCTTTCGACCCATACGAACAGAAATATCACAAGTAATCAACATTGATCCGCTTGGGTTTGCCAATAAAACCTGACAACATAAGAAACCAAACATCTAAATGAACCCCAGAATGACCAATAATGCGGAAAGGAGGAGAAAACAAAGGCATGCAACTATCAAAAGAAACGGTAACACTAACTTTTGGACAAGTATAGAATTTAAGATCCGTCCCAAAAAAAACCCTTTAAAAACAAAAAAACAGAATCTCAAGAATGTTCTACCCATTTCCTTTACCTTCACACCCAGCCTTCAAGAGTCAAAATGCAAAACCCAACAAACTTAAGCGATCAAATAGCTGACTGAGAGTTAAGAACACTAACCAGAACTTAAAACCCAAAGAGGGATTACTCTAGAGGAATCAAACAGGG
The DNA here is from genome assembly GCA_001974825.2 of Corchorus olitorius. Lineage (NCBI taxonomy): Eukaryota > Viridiplantae > Streptophyta > Magnoliopsida > Malvales > Malvaceae > Corchorus > Corchorus olitorius. Next base: position 198,098 of record AWUE01021101.1, on the reverse strand, counting down.
AACGAGAGGGAGGAAGAAGAAGCAAAGGGAGGAGAAAATGCGTTACCTTCATAGAGAGGAAAGGGAAGGGAATGAAAGGGAAGTAGAATTAAGGAGGATTGAAAGAGGGTTTGATTGAAAGAGGGTTTGATTGAAAGGGAAAGTTTCATGGCAAAATGCTCAATTTGGGGCCAAATGTTTGTCGTGATGCTCGATTTGGGGCTAAATGTTTCAATTTGAACAAAAAAGGGCCAAATATTTTCGGACCTGCTCAATGTGGGGCTTTTTCTGACGGCGCTCGGGCGGTGGATAACACGCGCCGTTAAATCCCTCTTAATTTCCACGTGGATTTTTATATTCGTTTTTTTAATTTTGAAAATAATTTCTGAAATTAAAAAGTTAATTAAATAAATAAAAACATTTTATTGTTTTACTGTTTTACCCATTGAAGTTAGAAATCAGATTGACACCAAAAAATAAAAACAAGAAATCAGATTTGCCCAAAATTTTTTGCAGACTCTCGACATTTCTTAGTTTCCCCCAAATAAAAACTTAGGGTTCCAATCGATTTAGCCTGTAGGAGAAAGCCTTGTCCTCGCCATAGGCAACTGCAGCGATCCACTCATAATGCGACTCTACTTCCTCCATGGTGGGAAACGAGTCTGGTTCTCCATCTGGCTCGAGACCGGTGCTTGGCCAGTCATCATTTTCCCCATCGCCTGCGTTTATGTGCACCGCCGCAAGACCCAACCCGGAGCCAAGCTCTTCCTCATGAAACTACCCTTGTTCATCGCCTCTGCCGTCATTGGAGTTAATTTGGGGCTTTGATAAAAGTAACGGTTTCGAATGTTTTTTAGGAATTGGTTCGAAATGGAGCTTTGATTCGAGCAGTTTAGGGGCTGGTAGCAACCGGAGATGGGGAAGACGATGGAGGTGATACTATGGTTGCTGGAGATGGTGGAGTTGCTTTTGATGTCTTCGACGGAGACCGACTCGAAGGAAGATGAAGGGTACCGACTGGAGCAGGAGCTTAATTAAGAAAGCTTTCAAGGTGTTGGACAAGGACCAGAATGGTTTTGTATCTGCTGCCGAGCTTTGCCATCTCATGGCCAAGTAAGGACCTCTCAGACTCAAACCATTACCAAGATGCAAAAATGGGAAAAAAGGGAACATGGTAGATAATTGGTGGGTTTTTTTTTTTTTTCTTAATAGGAAGTTTTTGTCTTTTCTTTGTCACATGAATAGATCAATTTCCTATGACTCTTTCTGTAGGGGACGAAGAAGGTGAGCTTAAAAATAAGGCTTTGGGGAAAAAGCTAGTGAATTGATTACCAAAGGGGGATAGACGATTCTGTTATAAGCGGATCAGATCTGACATTAGTTGGAAAATATGAGCGTTCTCTTGTTGTTCAACTGTTGTAGACATGGATTTCTCTTTTGAGGGTAATTTTTTTTTTTCTGTGTCTTCCTTCTCATTATGTAATTTCTTTTTCCTTTTCTATTCTATTCTATGATGGATATGCAATTTGGTTATTGAGTTTTTTTTTGGTTTATTGATGCCACGAAATTTTCAGGCAAAAAAAAATGCCATTAAATTTTGTTTAACTCTAGAGAAGAAGAAGAAGAAGAAATAATTTATTTTTATTTTTATTTTTAGTTTTATTGAAAAAGCCACGTGTCACTTTTAATCGCATTTAACCGCGTGTGTTATCCACTGCCTGAGCACCGTCAGAAAAAGCCCCACATTGAGCAGGTCCGAAAACGTTTTGCCCTTTTTTTTCAAATTGAAACATTTAGCCCCAAATCGAGCATCACGGCAAAGTTTGGCCCCAAATCGAGCATTTTGCCAAATTTCATGCTTTGAATACTATATTTTTTTCTCTTTCTCTCTCAGTCTCTCAGCCAAAGAAAGAGAAAGAAAGGAAGAAAAGCACGTGAAAGCAACCGTAAGAGGGTGTGTTGCCTGCCTTGCCTTTTGTTTTGCGGTGTCCTCTTTGTCTCTCGCGCGCCTTCTTTATTAACTGCCACTCTGCTAATTGCTAGGCCTAACGCCCTAACCTAACTCCTAAACATCCGTCGCGGGACGCAACCGACCATGTGCCTGCAGTAAACAGTAGAAAGTAAAAAAGTCGCTATAATTTTGACCCCATAATTAAAAAACATGTAGAATGACAGAATGTGACTTTTATTTTATTTTTTCTTACACGGCCTGTCGGTTGTCTTGTTCATCTTTCCCTTATGGGTTATGGCAAAAAATTGTAAAATGTAAATATGAATTTGGACCACATTATAAAAAATGAAAAATGGAATCTGTAGTCTTTTCTTTTTTCCTAACATTATAAAGTACTTTTAATACTGTATTTGTTTCCTCCTGTTTTTTTTTTCCCTTTCTAATGGTTGGAAACAAGGAAAGAAACTTTGATCTCATCTTTGGTCTTCGTGGAAGCAAAATCTCGAATTCAAATCTTATTAATGGATAGTGGACTGACCCGACTTGAACAAGATTAATTTACAATTTATTAAAAAAGAAAATCATACTTATCAAATGACTTTGGCACTTGGCTTATACTAAACTAATTACCAAATTCATGTCTTGTCTTAAATAAATCTTTATTGATCTTAAAAAAATACCCTACTATTACCAAAGCGCATAGCTTAAAATACGCATTTGCCAACAACCTAATTCGAAACTTCAACTTTCTCGCATGGAGTCTGTTTTAACTATCTCTTCTAATGTTACATATAATCCATATCTCTACCACATCTAGATTCTAACATGAAATACATCCCATTTCTAAAGCATTATTAAAACAGCAAACAATTTCACATGAAAGGATGATAACCGAGACATAACTTAGGCTCTGCAAGACATGTGCATTACATATAATGATGATAATGATCAACACAAAACAACAGCTATTGAACTCCCCAAATTTGTTTTCTCTTCATCCATCATTATTATGAGAGTAAAGGAGTTCACCTGATCATAAATTATGAAAGAGGGAAATAGTTTTAAGAATTCAATAATCTATGAATCCTACTTCCTACATATCAGAAAATGGGCGTCAAAGAACCAATCACCAGTGCTAGAAGTCAGCCATATGCCCATATCCTTGGAACTGCAATTCTGGTCACCAAGTACAAGGCAAAACTGCAAGTGTTTCAATGGTACTTATTGCTTCTTCTCCTGAAGTCAGCTTCCACGGAGGTGTTCTTGCAAAATTTCTTTCCAAGCTACATTAAACTCCAATACATATCCTATTCGTTTGTGGGGCTGCAGTTCCTCTGAATTAGAAGCAAATTTAAGTCATTGGCTTTCTCAGTCAACCCAACATCTGAAAATGCACTCAAAATCCTACTAAAGGCAGAGATATCGAAGTCTGTGGTGGTAGACTTCTTCCATTGATCAATAACCTCTCCCACATCTTTAGAGTGCCCAAGAATGAGATATGAAGAAAGAATGCATATGTAATTTCTGCTTGTCATTTTCTGTTTGGTCATTCTTAGAGATTTCCATATCTGATCAATTTTATCTTTGTTTCCCAAGCCTGCATATAGCATAACTAGGAAGTCATAAGTTATCCATTCGCTTTGTGTGATGCCTTTCTCTGTTTCAACAGGAGAGCTGGACTCCGCATTTGCAAGACGGCTAGCAGTAACATAAATATTGATGAGGTTGATATATCTTACCCAATCATCATTACAACCAGAGTCACATTTCATCTCATCCAGAATCCTTTTAACTTGATCAATGTTTAGAGCTGCAGCACATGAACTTATCCAAAGATTGTAGGTAAAGATATCTGGTTCAACTTTATGTCTTTTAAGTTCTTCCACAACATAAGAAACCTTCTCCACCTGCCCAACTGACATGTAAAGAGTCATAATCTCATTGTACATAAGGGCGGAGAATGACAAATCTGACCCCTTTATCCTCTCAAAAAGTTCTTCTGCCTTATCAACAAATTTTGCTGCTGCATAAGAGTGGAGAAGCGCAGTATAGGTTTCACTTGTCTTTGCACTCGGAGGCAATTCCTCAAAATAGCGTTCAGCAGCGTCAATACCAAAAACTTTTGTCATCAAGTCAATACGGATTGCATAGTCAGAATCTGATAACTTGTACTCTTCATGAGTAACCATCCATTCTGATATCTGCAAGCTTGAATTGGTAAGATAATAAAATTGATCATCAATTCTAAATGTGAAATGAAAAGCTGCACAAACTATAAGCCTTAAGCATTGAAAATAGATGAAAGGTGAAAAGTGAATTCATCTGTTTAAGTATGATCAACTAAAGGCATTTCAAAAAGGAGGGGAAATAGAAAGAGAACCATCCCAAGCTGTAAGGAATTTTAACAATAACAGGAAAAGATATTTGACATTTTTCCAAGACACTACCCATATTTCATATCCCATGAAAGAGTCACCCTGAGCTTCAATAAAGTTCCCATCGTAACCAAATATCACTACATTCTCTTTTATGAAACACATGGAGTAATACAATGACTGTGGCCTGCCAACTTATCAAAGCTGAGGGTGGGAGTGAAAGCAAATTTTCACATTTCATCGGATCAAAGATAGTGACAAGTCTGAAATAAAGGAGGTAAACAGAGACTTACACAAGCAAGCCTAGAAATATAGAAGACAAAGCCTATACTACTAAAGGAAAGAGTTAACATAACAAGAAACACCGCATCTGAGGTACAGCTAAGCAACCAAGGTAGCCGAGATGGCAAGCTTAATGAGCTGCTTTGATCTTACAAGGAAAGATCAAATGAATATATGCATAAAGGCGTTCTCTCTTTTGTTGTGTGTTTATCCACAAATATATATACTTTTCACATTCCTTCAAACCAATTCTTTCCTAGATTAGACCATTTCATAGTTGATAAAATTCCTAGCCCATGGATTGCAATGATCCCAAATGGCAAATCCTAAAACCTAGTTACTGAAACCTAAGGAATCAAATCAAAGCATTATTTTTACATTACATGCCACAATTAATGAAACTTTCAACGAGGATTATCAAACTGTATACTATTGCTACCAATTTCTTTGAGGAAAAACGAAGTCATCCCATCACTCCAAAATCTTAATTTCATTCTAATCGACCTTAATCACCACAAAACTATAAAAAAGTGCAAATTTTCTTCAAGGAAAAGTACCTCGAGAGCGTGCTTGAAACGCTGGGATTTTCTGAGGTCTTTAGAAATTTGGCGGAGGTCAGAAATTGAAACTTGGTTGCCCTCGCCGACCCATTTCTCGATTACGGTAGTGGCGCTCCGCTTTGGAAGCCGCAGCCGAAAAATGCGGCTTTTCAGATCATCCGTCTCCGAATTATTTGGGTACTCCTCCACGTATTGGGTGCCAGCGGCTCCCGTCGACAACAGCCTCGATAAACTGTAATTGCAGCTTCTCCTGCACATATATAAATCTCACAATTTTGAAAATCCAATCTTTGGAAAATGAAGAACAATCAAGCAAAGCTGCAAGCTTTCAGTTTAATAACTTTCCTTTTTGCTTTTCCATTTCGTTTTTTTGTTAAATTGAGAATTTGAGAATAAAGATGAATACCGTTTAAGACTGAGAAAGAGATACCGCGACGCCATTGATTTTGATTGAGCTCTCTCTTTAGTCTTTAGCTTGTCTGAGATATTTTCCCCCTGATTTTCTACTATAGCCAGCAGCAAGGGTCGTCAGTTAAGTAGTTGTACTTTCATTGCTGGTATTGGGCACCTAGGCTGTGTTTGGTTGTACTTTTCTTTTTAGGAAATTATCATTATCAACTTTTTTTTTTTTTTGAAAATATAAACCCCTTATGAAGTTCAATCATCTTTAAAATCCTAATAAAATGATTAAGGTATTTAATTATTTCTTTGCATGTTATTCTCGTTGCATAATCAAAACTCCTGCAACAAAGCATTGACTATTGAAGTAATGGTTCTAGACATTATGTTTTTCTGTTGTTTCTGCTGAAATTTGCCATGGCTGCCTCCCACTAAATGCCACTATGACATGAAGGACAAGACAGCTTTTGCAAATCATGTTCCTCATTTGGGAATTTGTCTATAAACCCAAATCTCAACAAAAGATAAGTCTGGAAGAATTTTTTACATTCAACTTATACTAACATAATCTGACAGCAAAAATGTTACTGTCTGAACACTGAACAGCTTACATGAGATTTAGCATAGCCTTGAATATTATAAGCTTTAGCTTAAACAATGCAGGGAAAATTTTGACACACAAATTACTCTAATTTGATGCAATGAAAGCAATTGTTTAGGCCAATTCTGCTTCCAAAGGTTGATGATTCTTCTTCTTCTTCTTGTTTTCTTGGAATTCACCATAGAAGTAAGACAGAGATCCCCAAAGAGATAAAACAAGGGAAATAGCCTTTTCAACTTGGAACTTTTCATGGTAGAACAATACAGCTAAAGACTCTGTAACTGGTAGCAGAGCTGCAATTATAATCCCAGACAGCAATGAGGAGCCAGAGAAGATTACTCCAACAGCTCCCATGAAGAAGAACTGCCATAAGACTGCACTAAACACAAGTACCACATAAAATGTTGATTTCCCAAGCTCATATTCATTTGCCTCTTTTGGAATCGCCTACCATAAGCAACAAAATCATCAAAAAGTTAGCATCATAAAATCTTACATGATAAATTTTACCAGGACTGTTTGAGTTAAGGAGATATAAGTATAACCTGAAATTCTTTGTTAAAAATCATCCCAATGGCGCAAAACACAGTAGCTGAAAATGACATAACCATTTGCATCTCCATAACCAAAGAGTAAGTAATAGTCTGCTTTGCTTTCTTGTATGTTAACTCAATTGCAGGCAACACAAATCCATACAATGCAGAAGCTCCAAGAGTCATGAAAAATCCCAAGTAATATCGTCGGTTGGATTCATTTTCGGGGCGATCAGAGCTTGTATGAAGTGCAAGAACAACAGCTCCCATAGTTAACAAAAAGATACAGTTGATTATAAAAGAAGTAAACTTCTGCTTGACCAATAAAAAGGCAAATCCAGCAGTGAAGGCCAATTGGGTTGAAATAATAAGAGCTGAAGTAGAGACAGGCAAGCGAGCAACACCATAAGCATACAAAAAATCATCCAAACCAGTAAGCAAGCCTAAAACAACACTGGCTAGAAACATGGGGAGTTTTATGAAGAAAAGCTTGGTTCCAGGGCCTTCTTTCTTTCGACGATTCAAGTATGAAAATATGAGAGGCAATAAGATAAACGGCCAGCCAGCAGTTTCTAAACAACTTGAAGTCCAAACTCCCTTACCACCTTTCAAGAAGTAAAGCCGCATTATAAGAGGGCCACCAACATTTCCCAAGCTTAACATTGTACAATTCACCAACAGCAATGATCTTTTCAGCCCTTTGCTCATCTTCTCTTCTTTCTGGGGCATCATTGGGTAGTTGCTAGTGGAAGTATCCATCTTTGCCTATAAGCAATTGGTAATAACAAAAAATAAGCAAATCAATACAAAGTATTGAACTTTTAAGAATTTGTAAAGCAATTGTACCTTAAAGAGTGAATTTTTAAGCGCAAGCCGATCAGAACTCCTGAAATTGCAAAGGGTCTTAAACTCAAGTTTGGAATTTATGGAATTAAAGTCGCTGTACCAGAGTACCCATTTCAAGAAAATGTAGTGGGAGAGAATATGGGTTAAAAAGGGAGAAACAAACACCAAATGGGATGGCACCCACTGCTCAAAAGGATAGGAGGACAAAATTTAAAGCAGATTGGGTGGTCCTCGAGCGATTTATTTCGTTTTCTTACCAAACAAATACTGTTTTTTGAGTGAACATGTTATAAAAGTATAGTATTCTGATCAATGATTATGAAAACGATGCAATTGAAAACGATGCAATTGAAAACGAAAGAACAAAATTTCAGAAATGACAAAAAAAATGGAGATGCTAATCCTCCGCTACTTGAAATCTTAAACAGTGAAGAGTCTGACACGTCTCTACTGACCGCTGAACAGAACCGTGACGCACAACGGGGCATACAGATAAAACACTAACCGTTTGGCGATACAAGCAAGGCTTGTGTGCGGTAGGCCCAAAGTATAATTTTTACTTGGAATACAATGGATCTGACCCAAACGATTCCTTTTGCACAAAAATGGGCTCCGGCTAATGGGTGGATTGATCAAAATGGTAAATATTTGAATTTGTGTAAAAAGTGTACGTACAGATTCGAGGTGATTTGTAGATTCGAAAAATTCGTAGATTAAAGTATGGAATTCTCAGAAGGGTTGGTGCTTTACCTAGTCTTTGAATATGAGATTATCTATTATGTTTCTGAATTTGATTTATAAAAGATTCTCAGATTATTTTCTTATTTTTATCAAACTCCAATATCTAGAAATAACATTGGCCTATATTAATTCAAAGTCAAATCATGTCAGGCCCAAAATGGGAGGAATGCTTAAAGGGTATTGCAACACAAAACCCGGTTAATTTAGAATCAAACTACATTTAGACCCAAAGGGGAGGAATGCTTGAGGGGTATTACATTCCTTCCACCGATCCCAAGAGCATTAGGCACTATCAAGTTCATTATATTTCATTTCATACACGAAGTCGTCATATAAATTACAAACAAAAGAACTTCAACATTTTGACAAACTAGTTTTGTTCTTATTTTTGGCTTTATGCCTGTCCGTTTCTTTCGCTGTGACTACTGACATCTTTGAGCAACTCCTACCTTAATTAGGCCATAGCCTATAGAGTAATGATTTTACATATGGTCTCTTGGTACTCAATTGTTCTATTCTATGTCGTAAAGTCGTATACGTTCCAAGGCAGATTTCCAATCAAGATTGTGACTCTGTTGAAGCTCCAAATATTCCTTGTACTTGATAGCCTTGTATGCCGGTGGATTGCTCACACTGTCCACCAACTTTGAAGCTGGGCTAACAACTGCATCCGGTGCCGGTCCGTGAAAGATGGCTATGGATGTCCTTGTATCTTTACTGTTCACCACGGCTCGATGCAGAACACTTTTGTACTTGCCATTACTCAAAATCTTGCGCAAAATTAATATCATCCAATAAGAAACTAGATTATTTATGAAGAAGTGACAAAGGGGGAAAATGTGAAAAAGGACTTAGAAAGTGCACACCTCGATTTGATCTCCAATGTTGGCTACAATTGAGTTGGGAATGGGATTGACATTGATCCATTTGCCTTGGTGTTGCACTTGAAGTCCCCCAATTTCGTTTTGCATCAGGAGAGTCACAAGACTATGGTCTGAATGAGGGGGCAGCCCCATTGCCAACTCTGGCTGCGGACATGGCGGATACAAGTTGGCTATCAGAATTTGCAGCCCATTTTCCAAATCCAAGGCCTCGTCAATGTAATCCAATTCCAACCCCAAACTCTCAGATATTCCTCTTGTTATTTCCCTTGCTACTTGTCCGACTCTTTTGCTGAATTCTAAAGCAATTTCACTACGAACATTCGCATAATCATTCAGATCAAAACTTGTGTTAGGCAATTGAGGAATGAATAATTCCTTTTGCCCCTTCAAAGTCTCCCTCCTAGTCTCTCCCCTAACGTGTCTTCTCTTTTCTTTTTTTAGTAAGTTTAGTCATGATTTCACTAAATTTAACCCCAAATTAAAATTTTATTATTATTTTAAAGGTAAATTCCACAATTAATAACTTATTGTTATAGGGTTTTAGAAATAAAATATATAAGTAATTCATTAAGTTTAGTCCAAATTAAAATTAAAATTTTATTTTAAGGGTTAGTAAAATTAAAATTCCTGAAGGGTGTGTTGGGTAATAACATGTGACCTAATATGTGATGGACACATTAGGAGTAAACATTGTGTGGGACAAAATGGAGGGGTGTGTTGCAAGTATATCAAATCCTTAAACCCTATTAAGGAGAGATTATCCCTTTTTTAATCCTAATTGACCAACTCCTTTGTTAAGTGTACGTAATTAGTTCAGAAGCTAATTAGGATTGAAAAGAAGGTGCTTTATACCTTAAGCAAGATGGCTTGGTGGGCGCATGAAAGTTAGGATGCATGAAAAACTTAACAAAATCCCTCCAGAACAAAACTTTATCCACTGAAACATTGAAGCTGGTACCACACCTTATGGGATCCAGCACATGCTTTCCTTCAAATTCTTGCTTCTCCTCCTCAGGTAAATCAAAAAATGCTCTGCACGCCTCAATCATTGCCTTCATCATGCTCTCTGGCAACCCATGATTGGTCACCTGGATTTTTAGAAGAAATCAAATCCACACATGAATTAGAAATAGGAAATTGCTAAGTAAAAGGGTTGAAGATTACTAGTTGGTTTTATATATACCATGAAGAAGCCCCAGTCCTGACAGGCTTTTGCAAGGTCTTGGATGACTTTAGAGCGTTCTTCAGGGTTACTAGAAGTGAGAAGAGAGAAATCAACGGTTGGGATAGATTCATCATCTGCTTCAGAAAATGCTTCGATAATATTGGGGACTGTTTGGAAGTTGTAGACAGGAGGGATGGAAGTAAGAGCAGGGAATTCAGCAGCCAGTGCTTTGATGCTTGTTAGCTTTGGTGGGGAAACGAAAGGAGAAGTTGCAGCCATTGGAGACAGAGACGAAGACTGAGATCTTTTGGTGAGTTTCTGCTGGAATTGGAAATAATTAACATATATATCTGATGACATGGATGCTAATTAAATTAACATTCCATCAAAATCAAAAATGACGACCTACCTAACCCATATGAACTCCAAGTCAAGTAGCTTCGATAAAGTCTAAAGACCCTAAACCATAAAAAATGCATCGGAAAAATGACAAATACAGTGTCAGACCGGATGGTTACACCTTACATACAACATTTTCTTTTTGTCCCAGCCTATATGTGAGCTTAACAAAATACGGTCTCTACTGACCGCTGAGCAGAACCGTGACGCGCAACGGGGGCATACAGCTAAAACACTAAATGGGCTGCGGCTGATGGTCGATACAAGCAAGGCTTGAGTGCGATAGGCCCAAAGTATGGATCTGACCCAAACGATTCTTTTTGCACAAAAATGGGCTGCGGCTGATGGGTGAATTAAAATGGTAAATGTTTGAATTTATGTGGAAAGTGTACAAGTTAAGAGGTGATTTGCAGATTCGAAAAATCTATAAATTAAAGTTTGTGGATTCGTAAATTCTCAGTACGATTGGTACCTTACCTTGTACTTAAAGATGAGATCACCTACTCTACTCCTGAATTTGATTTATAATTGACTTTCATACTATTTTCTTATTTTTTCAACTCCGGTATCTAGATATAACATTGGCCTATATTAATTCGAAGTCAAACCATGTCAGGCCCGAAATGGGAGGAATGCTTAAAGGGTATTGCAACACTAGGCCCAGTTAATTTAGGGTTAAATAACCCTTTTGCCTCTTGAACTTTGCAAATTTAGTCCAATTTGCACCCTGAACTAATAATTGTGTCATATTGCCCATTTAATTTTCAAAAGCGAGCCAATCCCCCCTTATCGTCAACGCCGTTAGTCACGTAACGGCAACAGTTCCGTCAAACGTTGAGTTAACTGCTGACGTGGAATAATTTAGCTGATGTGGAATTTTTTTGTGGGGTATGTGGGCCTAGGCGGGCTAAAATCTGCCCAAAATTAAAAAAAAAAAATAACGAAAAAGGAAAAAGAAAAGGCCCAAAATTATAATCTGGGTTTCTTCCTCTTTTCTTCTTCCATTCTTCTTCAACCTCTCGACCCTTCTAAGTTTTAAAATCCTAGCCGCCGCCCTGTTTTTCTTCTTCCTTCGACAGCCTCTCGGTTGCCTCCCTCAACGCCAGCTCCTCCCATCTCTCTTTCCTTTTTCTTTTCTCTCACACTCAGTCCGTACAAGCCATCCTTTATACCGATGCCGTTGTCCCCTGCTTTTAAAATATAATACCATAATAACAACAAATATAACAACACTTTTCTGAGCAAAAATCTATTTGTAATTCGATATTCATTTTTTGCTATATTTTGATTTGATTCTTCTTCTTTCCTTTTAATTAAACAACCAAGCCACTTACCCAAGTTCAAATTGTTTAATTTTTCTTCCATTTCTATTTCCCAGCAACAACGATTACTTTCCTTTCTAAGCTTAAGTTTCTTCTGGTAAGTTTATGTCTGATCTGCTTTCTTTTCTGGAGATCATTCCAATTTGTCTTGATTTACCCTTTTCTTATGGTCACTTACTGTTCATTGCAGAGGAGTTTTGATCAATTTCCTTTCTCATTTTTCCCTGTTGTTTTAATTCAAGAGTAGAATATTCCTGATTGGTTGTTGAGATTATGAGCATAGTTGGAAATAGTAGTTTAATTTAGTTAGGTTCTGATTTAATTATAATACTGAAAGTTAGCTTTTGGGGCAGGAGTTTCCTTCTATTGGCTCTGCAAGATTTGAGCCCAAATTCGTTTTTACTGATGGAATTATTCTTTCTTGTTCTTGAGATAAAGCTTTTGATTTAATATATAATATAGATATATTATGTATGAAATGTTTAAAGCCTCATATACAAACTATTGTGGAAATTGCTCAATCTGTTTGTGGACGCTTTTTTGTTTCAAATTATTGGATGGGTCCTTGCAAAATTTTAATTTTTCTCACTTTCATGTTATAGTTGCAATTTGTTCTTGTTTTGTTTGTTATTTAAAGGAGATTTTGATCTTTATAAGAGGAGAGAGAGACAATTAGAAGTGTTTGTGGGAAAAATGAAATAAAATGGCAGATCCCACTTTGTTGAGGTGGAAAAGCCAAATAGATAAATGTTAGCCACCTCAGTTTTTTTGTTTGATTTTAACGGAACCGTTAATCACGTGCCGTCACGTGACAAATGGCGTTGACGGCAAGGGGGAGATTGACGAGATTTTGAAAATTATAGGTGTAATGTGGTACAATTATTAGTTCATGGGGTAAATTGGCCTAAATTTGCAAAGTTCAGGGGTCAAAAGGACTATTTAGCCGTTAATTTAGAGTTGAACTGTATTAGACCAAATGGGAGGAATGTTTGAGAGGTATTACATTCCTTCCACTCATCCCGAGAGCATTAGACACTATCAAATTCATTAATATCCCATACATAAACGTCGTCATGTAAATTACAAACAAAAGAAGTTTAACATTTTGACAAACTATGTAAAAAAAAAAAACATTTTGACAAACTAGTAGTTTAGTTCTTATTTTTGTCCTACCTTAATTAGGCCATACCCTATAGAGTAATGGTTTTACATACACAATTGTTCTATTTTATGTCGTAAAGTCGTATACGTTCCAAGGCAGATTTCCCATCAAGCTTGTTGCTCTGTAGAAGCTCAACATATTCCTTGTACTTGATAGCCTTGTATGCTGGTGGATTGCTCACACTGTCCACCAACTCCGAAGCTGGGCTAACAACTGCATCCGGTGCCGGTCCGTGTGGCATGGCTATGGATATCCTTGTATCTTTATTGTTCACCACGGCTCGATGCAGAACACTTTTGTACTTGCCATTACTCAAAATCTTGCGCAAATTAACATCAAATATATATATATATATATATATATATATATATATATATTCCAATAAGAAACTAGATTATGAAGAAGTGACAAAAGGGAAACAAAAAAAAGAAAAAGAAAAGAAATTAAAGTAAAAAAAGGACTTAGAAAGTGTACCTCGATATGATCTCCAATGTTGGCTAGAAATGAGTTGGGAATGGGATTGACATTGATCCATTTGCCTTGGTGCTTGACTTGAAGTCCCCCAATTTCGTTTTGTATCAGAAGAGTCACAAGACCATGGTCTGAATGAGGAGGCAGCCCCATTGCCAGCTCTGGCTGCGGACATGGTGGATACAAGTTGGCTATCAGAATTTGCATGCCATGTTCCAAATCCAAGGCCTTGTCAATGTAATCCAATTCCAACCCCAAACTCTCAGATATTCCTCTTATTATTTCCCTTGCTACTTGTCGGGCTCTTTTGCTGAATTCTAAAGCAATTTTACTACATCCCACCATAATCATCCAGAGCAAAACTTGTGTTAGCCAATTTAATTACGAATATATCAAATCCCAAACCCTATTAAGGAGAGATCGATTATTACCTTTTTTCAATCCTAAAATGACGAACTCCTTTTTTAAGTGTAATTAGTTAAGAAGGATTAAAAAGAAATTACGTATACCTTAAGCAAGATGGCTTGGTGGGTGAATGAAAGTGAGGATGCATGAAAAACTTGAGAAAATCCCTCCAGAATAAAACTTTATCGATTGAAACATTGAAACTTGTACCACACCTTATGGGATCCAACACATGCTTTCCTTCAAATTCTTGCTTCTCTTCATCCGGTAGCTCAAAAAATGCTCTACACGCCTCAATCATTTCCTTCATCATACTCTCTGGCACCCCATGATTGGTCACCTGATCACAAGAAATCAAATCCATATTATTTCATACATAAATTAGAAGGAAAAGCTAAAAAGGGTTTATACCATGAAGAAGCCCCAGTCCTGACAGGCTTTTGAAAGGTCTTGGATGACTTTGGATCGTTCTTCAGAGTTACTAGAAGTGAGAAGAGAGAAATCAATGGTGGGAATAGATTCATGATCTGCTTCTGAAAATGCTTCATCATTGGCAATATTGGGGATTGTTTGGAAGTCGTAACCGGAAGGGATGGAAGTAAGACCAGACAATTCAGCAGCCAGTGCTTTGATACTTGTTAGCTTTGGTACTGGTGGTGAGTCAGTAAGAGATGATTGCGAATGTTGGGAAAGGGACGGAGAAGTTGCAGCCATTGGAGACAGAGACTGAGATCTGTGCCGCTCGCTGCTGGAATTGGAAATTTGGATTTATTAAATTGGAACTGGTTCAGGACATGTGTTCTTATACGTGCCCAAGTTTACCTTTAATTTGGTTTTTTGGTTGCAAAAACAACAAATGACTGATATCATGTAATTTATCCCTATCTACGGAGTACATCCATAATTAGATATATGCACTACACTTTACAAGCGGGATAATTGAGCAATTGTATTTTCATACTATAATACATTAATTTACCAATTTCTTCTTTGCAGGCTGTGAATCAAACTTTCATCAACAATAATAAAGCTATAGAAATCTGAAAATTGTTAGTTTTTGGCCAAAAAAAAAGGGAGGTAAATTGCAGTAGTATAAAGGCTTGAAACTGAAGATAAAGGTAAATTGAGAATTCGATACATTGAATTTGTGTCATCAGTGTTAGGTTCCTTCTTCTAACTTTTTTTTTTAAATATATATATATATACTAAATAGTATTTGAAAGACCCAGGAAATTTACTAAAAGCCCCTTTTGAGGATCGATGAGGAGGCTCCATTTGAACTTTTTTTGTCCTTTTCTGTCTTTACTCACTTGCCAAATTACTAAGAAGACCCTAGGTTAGTTTCTAGCAAGTTCTTGCCCTTGAGCCCTTTTTTGTAATTATTCGTTTCCTCTCACATAATAAATGTTATAATAAATCATATCCCTCGCAATCTCCACTTAATTATCCTACGAAATAAATAATATTTTCTTTTAAGTTAGAACAAAGTTGTTAGATAAGATAGCTAAGGATCAGGATTTGAGTTGAGTATTTCTTAATTTACAAAGAATTTTCTATGATTTGAGTTGAGTATTTCTTAATTTACAGAGAATTTTCAAGACTTAGCTAAGGCCTATGCTGTGTGGGAGCCCTTTTAACGATGTCTGTTAATGCTATTCAATCCATGAATTACAATTTAGAATTGTAACATTAGACATTAGTGGGTTAGCAGCATAAACGTTTAAAAAGCTCTGATATAAAATTTCTAAGTAAAAACTAAAGTTAAATCCTATACTGATGATATGATCAGTCTATTATAGACAAAACTGTTTTTAGAAAACAAATGGACTTATTGGCTAGCCCAAAACATAAAAAATAGAGTTTATTTTAATTTGATAACAAAACCGAAAATGGTTAATCATCAAGTTATTGATTTGTTTTTTTTCAATAATGTTAACTTAGCCAAAGATGCAATTTGTGAATTTTTAAGAAACCACAAACTATTTGTTTCCAGTGATGCAATGTCTTATCAAACAACTAATTACAATTTCTAAATGTCTTCAATATAGCAAAAAAATGGGTCACAGCAACAGAATAATAATTGAAGACCAAAGGAGAATTATTGCCATTTAATTAATATTTTGAAGAACCTTTTAACTTTATCTGTTTTTTACATTTAATTTACATTAAAAAAAATGTCCATAAGAAGAAGAGAGTAAACTTAGTTTTTGTTTAAGTGTTACACACTTTAGAGGAGGAAACAAAATTGAAGCTGTTGCATCTGTCCATGTACAAACTAATATTTACTATTTATTGCTAACTTTAGGGCATATGCTCAATGTTAATAGTATAGCCTTTTAAAGATGCAACACATTTAAAATCATAGTATTTTTGAATTTTCATACGCATCAAACAATAATATGAATAGGAAATTGTTTTAAAAAATAGATTTCTAAACGCCTGACGCGCCAACGTAGGGCGATCCACTTGTTTTATGTTTTATATTAATGTTGAATCCACATGAAATAGTCTACAAGGCCCAAAAGACCTCTCCACACAGAGTATGGACTCTCCAAACACCTCATAACCGTACTGGCGCATTGGGAGATTTCCTCTGGACCCCTCCTCTTATGGTTCTTTTACAGGTTACTCGAACATACACGATTTGGCATGAACAATCCTTTTACTATAATTTTTCAAGCCTTTTTCTTTGATTTCAGTTAATCATTTTGATTTCGAATACTCCCAATCCATTACTAGAGAAATTCTCTCATAAAGGCTGCAAATTTTGCAGAAAACGGTTGGAGACTTCTCACCTGGCCGGCTTGTTGTACGTTGGCCTTATTATTGGTCCTTTTTCATTTTCGCACTATTAAACCCAAATTCCTTTTTGAGTTATTTTGCCTAATGGGCTCTTGCAAGTATCTAGCTCAAATTGTTCTGGGTTTTTTTTTTGCCAGAAAAATTGTTCTGGGTTTGCTACGAAATTCCGACGATAATTTTCTTCACTTTAAAAAATAGTTTTAGTTTTCACGCAAATTGATCGGGGAGTTATTGTATATGGATCTGAGATTGTATCCTCAATAAATAAATATTCTCTTTGCTGAGAAAAAAAAAATTAAGTTAAGCCAAATTCATTCAAAGTCGAATTATGTCAAACCCAAAATGGGAATATTATTGCTTAAATGGTATTGCAACAGGATTGATTCAGGGTCAAACTGCATTAAGATAGACCTTAATAGAAGGGGATACTTAAAAGGGTGTGGCATTCAACCCACCAAACATTGACATAACTTGCAAATTGTTACTATTAAATTCATTATATTTCATACAAAAGTGTCATATAAATTACCAACAAAGAAGTTTTAATTTTTTTTTATTCCATTCGGTATCTAGAGTTTTACCATGACTAAACGATAACTGTTGCGTATGTAAGATCTCAAACCTTAGACCTATTTAATTAGTTAGAACAAATTGCGCTTACCACTTGATACAACTCCCCGTTGGTAAAGAAGTTTAAAATTTTGATAAACTAGTAGTTCTTACTTTTGTCATACCTTAATTAGGCCATAGCAAATTATAAATTCCTATAGAATAATAATTTTACACATAGTCTTTAGTAGTTGTAAGTCGTATACGTTCCAAGGCAGATTTCCCATCAAGCTTGCTGCTCTGTTGAAACTCCAAATATTCCCTGTACTTCATAGCCTTGTAAACCGGTAGATTGCTCACACTGTCCCTCAACTCCGAAGCTGGGCTAACAACTGCATCCAGTGCCGGTCCGTGTGGCATGGCTATGGATATCCTCGTTTCTTTGTTGTTCACCACAGCTCGATGCAGAACACTTTTGTACTTGCCATTGCTCAAAATCTTGCACAAATAATTAACATCGATATATTCCAATAAGAATTAAGAAACTAGCTTTTGAAGAAGTGGCAAAGGAAAATTGTAAAAAAAAAAAATGGACATAGAAAGTGCACCTCGATATGATCTCCAATGTTGGCTAGAAATGAGTTGGGAATGGGATTGACATTGATCCATTTCTCTTGGTGTTTCACTTGTAGTCCCCCAATTTCATTTTGTATGAGGAGAGTCAAAAGACCCTGGTCTGAATGAGGAGGCAGCCCCATTGCCAACTCGGGCTGCGGACATGGTGGATACAAGTTGGCTGCCAGAATTTGCACGCCATTTTCCAAATCCAAGGCCTTGTCAATGTAATCCAATTCCAACCCCAAACTCTCGGATATTCCTCTTAGGACTTCCCTTGCTACTTGTCGGACTCTTTTGCTGAATTCTAAAGCAATTTCACTGTATCCCATAAGATATTCAGACCAAAACTTGTGTTAGCCAATGACCAATTAGGTAAGCAGCCTTTTTTTCACAAAAAATACTTTTTGTTACCGCCAGTTATCCGGTCTAATAATTAGGGTAACAAACTAATTATGGGTTTAGGCCTAGTTATAAATAAGGAGGATTTGCAGAGTAAATTTCTTGATTTTAGGGTATTATATATATATACTACATATTATTTGAAACACCCAATGAAATTACTAAATGCCACTTTTGAGGATCGATGAGGAGGCTTGGTTTAAACGTTTTCCGTCATTTTCTGTCTTTTCTCACTTGGTTAATTACCAAAAAGTACTATTAATGTTAACATTATTACTTCAATGAATTTACTATTTCATCCCATGTTTGGATTAATGAAGGGCTAGATTATTAAATATTTGGCTCAAATCTCAAATAGGTCCCCCAACTTTGCAATAAATCTCAAATAAGGGCCCGAACTTTAAAAAGGGCCAAATAAGGCCCCCAACTTTTAGGGAAAGCTCAAATAGGTCCATTCTATTAAACTGATTTTTACTTTTAACTTCAAACTTCGACCATAATGGATGTAATTTTTTTCGATTTTGGACTAGAGTACCATCGGCATTTGATAGGGAGATAATTAAGTTTAACCCTATTGTCAATAAGGGTTTTTAACATAATTAATGTGTTTTTTTATTTTTAATCCTGAATTAAATGTTATTTTGTATTTTATTTTTTATTTTATGTTAGTTAATTTCCTAAAATCATAATTACAAAAGTCACATGTCAATTTCTTATTTGTTCACACAATTTTTTTTCTATAATGTGACTCACGCTCCGATTGTATTAACATAATGAATCTATTTGAGCCTTCCCAAAAAGTTGGGACCCTTATTTGACATTTTTTAAAGTTCGGACCCTTATTTGAGATTTAAGGCAAACTTGGGGGACTTATT
This sequence comes from Corchorus olitorius, assembly GCA_001974825.2. Classification (NCBI taxonomy): domain Eukaryota; kingdom Viridiplantae; phylum Streptophyta; class Magnoliopsida; order Malvales; family Malvaceae; genus Corchorus; species Corchorus olitorius. Next base: position 178,780 of record AWUE01021101.1, on the reverse strand, counting down.
TGAGATTTCAGCCTAAATATTTTAGTTTTTAGTCTTTTTCCATTCACCAAATTACTTTAAGCCCTCAATTAGTTTGTCATCATTCCTTTTTCCTCCAGACTTATGAATTTACTATTTAATCCCATGTTTGGGTTAATGAGGGACAAGATTATTTAACATTTTAGTCATTTTCCACCTACCAAATTACTTTAAATCCCTAAACTTTGGTTAATGTTGAGATGGATAACTCTACTTTTTGGTCTTTTACCAAAGGTGAATATGAACGCAATTATTTGTGGTTTTAATAGTAAATTTATCCATGAATTCAATATTGTATTTTTTTAAAAAATTGCATTATTATACATTTCATGTTCAAATAAAATGATTATAGTCTTATTTTTTTTAAAAAAAATTGATTATAGTCTTATAAATTCATGAAATGATGGTTTTTTCTTATATTGCAATATATTTTTCTATCTTTATTCGATAAATTAAGTGATAACAACTCTAAAAAAGGGGAAATATTATGACACCAACTGCAAAAACTTTTATTTTCTACAACAACATGTTTTAAGGCACTACTATTTTACTTTGTCAGATTAATTCTTCAATTATAAGACCTGCTCCAAATATCGAATTTGCTAACCACCTACTCACATATATCATAAGAACCGAGAAAAAAAAACTCTATAACTAAAATATTTGTTAGTCACAAATCAAGAATGCTCGACGCGCTAGCGCGAGCCGATCAACTTGTTGAATATGATTTGAAAAATGATGGTAACTTTTTTTTTTGTTACAAATGGTAACTTTTCCAATACCAAGACGACCGGCGGAATATTGGACGGTGGAATTTGGCGGATAATAGCATTACTCTTTTTTCACTATACTAATTGGCTGATTCCTTGGGATTTTACCTACTAGCCAGGTATATTCAATTCCTAAATTCATGACGTACCTTAATTAAGAAAATCTTAAGCAAGATTAAAAAGAAGCTAATTAGGATTAAAAAGAAATTATTTACCTTAAGCGAGATGGCTTGGTGGGTGAATGAAAATTGGGGTGCATGAAAAACTTAAGAAAATCCCTCCAGAACAAAACTTTATCCACTGAAACATTGAAACTGGTACCACACCTTATGGGGTCCAACACATGCTTTCCTTCAAATTCTTGCTTCTCTTCCTCTGGTAACTCAAAAAATGCTCTACACGCCTCAATTATTGCCTTCATCATGCTCTCCGGCACCCCATGATTAATCACCTGAAAAGCTCAAAACCAAAACCCAAAATCAAGAAATCAAATCCATACATAAAGACGGAAATAATTAGCTAACAAGGGTTGAAGAACTAGTAACTTTATATATACCATGAAGAAACCCCAATCCTGACAGGCTTTTGCAAGGTCTTGGATGACTTTAGAGCGTTCTTCAGGGTTACTAGAAGTGAGAAGAGAGAAATCAATGGTGGGGATAGATTCATTTGCTTCTGAAACTGAAAGTGCTTCATCATTGACAATATTGGGGATTGTTTGGAAGCTGTAACCGGGAGGGATGGAAGTAAGACCAGACAATTCAGCAGCCAGTGCTTTGATACTTGTTAGCTTTGGTGGTGAGTCAGTAAGAGATGCTTGCGATGGTTGGGAAACGGACGGAAAAGTTGCAGCCATTGGAGACAGAGACTGAGGTCGGTGGCGCTTGCTGCTGGAATTGGAAAATTGGAATTATTGGAATTGGTTCAGGACATGTGTTCTTATCCGTGCCCAAGTTTACTTTTTGGCTGAAAAATCAAAAAACACCAAATGGCTGTCTTTTTCTGCATTTTGATCTTTGGGTATATATATATCATAATATCATCATGTATGTATGTATATATCCCTATCTACAGTGTACACTTTACAAATGTGATAAATTGATTGATCATAAGGTATGGACTGGTTGAACACCTAACTATACCGACTTAAGCATCAGAGAGATCCCATCAGATAAATTTGGGGATCTCTACTCACGATTCTCTCTCTTTGCAGGTTTCGAAACTTTCTATATCCCTATATCATTAGGATTCGGCATCAACACTCTTTGTAATTTTTCAAGCCTTTTCTTCGATCGTAAGTAATCATTGAGAATTGATTTTGAATGCTCCCATTACTAGAGAAAGTCTCTCAATAAAGGCCGAAATTTTGCAGAAAACGGTTCCTCGCTGGCTTGTTGTACGTGGGCTTTAATATTTAGGCCTTCTTTTTTGTACATATATTTGGGCCCTTTTTTCATTTTTCTTACTATTAAACCCAAATTCCTTTTTAAGTTCTTATGCTTATGCCTAATGGGCTCTTCCAAATATCTACCCAAAAATTTACTGGGTTAGCTACGAAGTCCCGATGAATGTTTGGAATATTTGGCACCCATTGATTGGTTTAATTTTGTAAATGGCTATTGATTGGTTTAATTTTTTATTACTTTGAATTTGGAAATTTAATGTTTTATTATTTGGGATTTTTAAATGAATTAAATATATATTTTTTTTGCACCTACATTTGTCATAATTAATTTTCTTTTATCTTACTACACTATTATACTATATACTATATACTATACTATATACTATATAAAATCACGAACTCAAAAATTCTAATTGGGAAATTTCATAAATACCCTTAGTATTATAGTATAATAATTTTTTAATAAGTATTCTTTTTAGTCATTTAATTTTTTTTGAGATGATTCAACTTTTTTTATTAATTATGGAAAGATATTGTAAATCCAATATTTAAAATTTTAAATTATGGAAAGATATTAATAACCCACTATAATTGTAATTAATAATTTACTTCTAATAATTATTTTTAGATTATAATATATTTAATTATAATATTATTATTTATAGTCATGAAACTTTTTATTTTAATTATGTAAAGATATTGTAAATACAAAATATTATGTATATATATATATATATATACACACACACACACACTATTAATCTTATGAGTAAGGCCCTCATTGAGCGCCACATGGTGTTTTGTTTTTTTTGACAAGTATATATACTAAATATTATTTGAAAGACCTATGGAATTTACCTAAGGCCCCTTTTGAGGATCAATGAGGAGGCTCCATTTGAAAATTTTTTGTCCTTTTCTGTCGCTTCTCACTTGCCAAATTACTAAGAAGACCCTAGGTTAGTTTCTAGGCAGTTCTTGCCCTTGAGCCCTCTTTTGTAATTATCCATTCCTTTCACATAAATGTGTTATAATAAATCATATCCCCCTTAACTATCTAGAATTGTAACCTCTCTTCAGACCTTTCATGTCCATATGAAGAAGAGAGTAAACTTAGTTTTTGTTTAAGTGCTACACACTTTAGAGGAGGAAACAAAATTGAAGCTATTGCACCTGTCCATGTACAAACTAATATTTACTATTTATTGCTAACTTTAGGGCATATGCTCAATGTTAATAGTATAGCCTTTTAAAGATGCAACACATTGAAAATCATAGTACTTTCGAAATTTTATACGTATCAAACAATTTAATTCGAATAGAAAATTGTTCAAAGAAGTAGATTGCTAAACGCCCGACGCGTCAGCGCAGGCCAATCCACTTGTTATAAATTATAAAGAACAATAACAGGAAGAAGTGAAAGCCCTATAAAACCAGTCTAAAGATTGAAGCACATTCATTTCAGTAATACTCACTTTAGGTTTTATGGTAACTTCAATCCAAAACACCTTTTAAAAGAAAGCAGAAGAAGCTCCTACAGAAAAAGAAAGAGAGGGAAAGGAGAAGAAGAAAGAGAACGAGAGTGAAAGGGGAGAGAAGAAAGAAGAGGAAAAGAGGGATTCGGTTTGTAGATGTATTGGAATTTTGTCTTCTTTTTCTCCTCTCTGTCTATTCTTCTTCATTACTTCCTCTATTTTTTGGGTTTCTAGGGATTTGGTTTTCTTCCTTAATCTACTTCTTTTGTCATGAGTAAAAGAGAATATGAGGTTGATTCTGGTCTGCCTATTTTGTGTTTATCATTTTTTCTTTTTAGCCATCGGTTGTCGGACTAACAAGCCAATCTTCCTCAATATGCCACTATAGGAAGAGAACCTGGGAGACGACACAGCAGAGGAGATGAGACTGACAGTTACAGAGAAAGAAAAGAGTGGAGGCCGATGGGACAAAACCCATTGCCTCCATATTTTTCGGTTCAGAGTAACTCTTCTTTCTCTCATTTTTTAAAATTTTTGTATCGATTATTTTTATTTTGTAAAAAAAAAATGTTGGATTATTGAAAATGTCGTAGTTTCTAATTTTTGTTCAAATTTTATTACTGGATTTTAATTTTTGGTAAAACTTTGAATTGCCATAGTTTCTCTTCAGTCATTAGTTGTTTTAAATTTGATTCCTTTTCAAATAAATTACGAAGTTACTGACATAAACTAAAATTGAGAAACACAACATAAAAATAGAAAATCCAATTTAGAAAAAGAGAGAGAGAAAAAAAAAACTAATCACATTAAAAAATTGGTACAAATTGGTGTTTATATAGAGGGATGATATGCTTTGAAAATTATGTAATTAATAGCATTAATTATTGATTTATGAAATCATGGAATTAATAATTTGAATGAAAATTGAAAGTGATTTATAGAGGAAATTTTATTATATATAGGGGTAGAAATAGAAAAAAGAAGAAGAATATATATACCATATATAATTGTGTTCCTTGATTCATGTCATAAATATTAAATAGTGATTATTATTGACACAAATAGTTAGAGTGATTTAAGAAATTTAAGAAATTACCTCAAAAAGAAATTTAGGAAATTACCAAAGGTTTATTTTGTCTTAATATAGCAAACCCTTAAAAATTCAGACGGTTGTTTCTCTAAATATATTAAAGGCTTTTTCAATCTATAGTCAATAGTTAGAATTATTTACTTTTCAATTAAAATTTTAAAAATTTGTAAGAGAAATTATCTTTCTTCTTAAAATATACCAAAGACTTTTTTCTAATCAATAATGAATATTAGAATTATTTAGAGACACATGTCGATTAACTGAACATAACACTTGTCGAGATTTGGAGGCCTCAACATTTAAAGAGTTTCCATTTTCATAATGTACATTGTTTTCATTATATATATAAAATATGAAAATCATACATCTGCTTTAAACTTTAGTTTCAACACATGTGATTCCCTTTTGGATCTCCCATAATCATTTTAAATTGGACACTTTTATTTGTTGGTTCTAACAAAGATTATTCACTGAGTTCATATTCAAACGATATAAAAGTCATATCTATGAATAACATATACTACATATTCAGTGTGCTCTTCAAGTATTCGACCATCCCTAGCAGAATGTTCACCCTGCACATCCACAACAAACCAATCTAGCTTATTAGTATAATTACTAATATTTTATAATTAACTAAACTAAAGCCCATATACATTAAGTTAACTATGAAGCCCATAGAAAGTGTCTATATATAAAATAAAAAGGATACAGTTAATTCTGTTAATCCCCTCAATCTCCTTTTCATTTGTTTATTTTTCCCCCTTCTCTTCCTCATCTCTCTCCATGGAAGAAACTGATCCTAACTCCCCCAAATCAAGCCCTCTCATGATGTCACCCACCTCCTCCTCCTCCACCACCTAAACCCCCCTTCCGTCTCCAAATCCCAAGATCATGGAAGCCCTTCCAGCTCCACCACCCAAAGCTTTCAAACCTCAGAAACCCTCCCTGCGAAGCAAGGACAAAGCCTTGCCAAGGAAGAAAACCCTTTGGCCAAAGAAGGAGAAAGCCAGAAGCAAGGAAAAAGGAAGGGTTAGGAGGACAGTCACCCAAGAAAGCTCTGACAAAGAACAACAAAAGCAAGAATCGAAAGGAAAAGTTTGGAAGAAGAAGAATAAGAAAAAGGCTCTTCAAAGAATTTAGGCAAAAGAAGAGGACAAGGATCCCTGGAGGTTAGGCTTGACAAGTTTGAAGACATCCTTCAGGAAATCAAGAAAGACGTTAAGATCACTCCTGCAAAGGTGGTTACAGGATGCATTGGAATGGCTACTGGGCTCGTCGCACTTGGTGGCTTCCTGAAAAGTATCATAGATTGCAACAACTATAAGGGGAAACTTGATACAAAGCCTGACATCGAGGCGGCTAACAAAGCTGAAGAAACTAAAACTAAGATTGTCAAAGAAGATAAGACTCAAGTTGTTGGGGAAGACAAGTTAGAGGGGAGAATTTGGCACAAGATTAGCACGGCTGTGGATGACCTATTGAGATGTCAAATCCATGATCGGGATGAAATTGAAAAAGGAAAGTGAGCCCCACAACCCTTTTGAATGAGATGGATTCTCTTTTTTTGGTCGTGGATTCTTTAAAGCGGAATATATAGAATAATAGTATTTTCCCTTTTTTTTAGTTTGACCTTTGTTTTCTTTTCTTTTCGGATCATGATGATGAGTCCTTTCTTGATTCTGGCCAAAAGAGAAAAAGATTTTTCATTCTTCATTCTCAATTGTCAATAGTCATTTCCTTTTTTTAATTTGCATAGTCATTTTCTCTTTAAATCTGTTTAGATTCCTTTAGAAGTAGAAAAATGATGAACATATTTTTCGTACTTCATGTAATCAATCATCCTCCAATCATCTTTGCAATGTATATTTGGATTTGAGGCAAATTTAGTATTCTCTAATGGAATGGAAAAAGAATTAATAGTAAATTTTACATGGAAGTTCAGGTCCTTGCGTACGCAGCCACCCCTATCGGTAGACTCACCCACCAAACCCAGGTGCGTGACCCAGGTCGAATTCGGATTAGTCAGAGCAAAGTTCTGGATACCGAGTGGAAAATCAAAAAAAGAGTATGTATGAAAAGAAAATTTTGGACGGGGGGGGGAGGGGGGAGGGCATGGCCGTCGGTCGAGACCCGTCCCCTAAACTAACGCCTCCTGTTTGTAATAGTTCACAAGTTAAGGTCATCCAAAACTAAATTTTTCTTTCTACCTTTTAATTTTCCTAAAAAAAAAAAAAAATTAACACACACACACACACACACACACACTAGTTAAGGAGGTGAGTGATAAAAATTTTCCTCTTTCAGTTCGAGGAGCAGCTGGAAAGAGACCGAGTGTTTGCAAATCAACCATGGGCGTTCAACATGGCTTTATTGGTCCTGAGTGAATACAATGGATTCCAATAGCCTGAGAGTTTTCTGTTTGATCTCTGCCCCTTTTGGGTTCGAGTCTTCGAACTTCCTCCTCGCTTGATGAACGAGAAGATTGGGGTCATTATTGGCGAGTTGATAGGCCCTGTTCTGGAGGTTGACAGTAATGGGGGTCGATATCTCAAGATTAGGGTGAAGATTAATATCTTGAAACCGCTAAAGGAAGGTACAACGATCTCAACTCCTAATGGAGACAAGAAGGTTAAGTTTCGTTACGAGAAAAAGCCAAACTACTGTTGGGTCTGTGGTATGGTAGATCATAAAGAAGCGAATTGTCCGACGACTATTGTAATGAGGAAGAAACATGGCTTTGCTGAAAGAAAATGTACGGGCAAATTGAAGGTTGAGTCCCCGAATATAAAAGGTAGCCGATTTGATGGGGGTGAAGGTAATTTCCGAATGGGATCTTATGGAGCCTCTTTGTCACCGATTCGAAGGTCGAGAATGGAGTAAGCCGGGATCCAGAGGGAAATTCAGCAGCCAGTTCCGGCGGCTTCTGTAGACGGGGGTGGTGAGATGGTGTTGACAACTTGCTTCTCCAGGGTCGAAGTGTGGCGCGTGCAATCGACAAGGATGACAACTCTTGCGAGATTATCTTCAGGTTTCATGGTAACGTGGTGGAGCAAAATTTGGTTCTTTAGGAGGATTCTGCGATTAATTCCAAACGTGGAGGGGATGCGAACGTGACTCATGGAACGTTTAAAGTGGCCGAGAATAAAAGAGCTATAATAGATTTCGTTGAAGGTAGGGAGAAAGTCAATCCAATTAATTCCAATCTAAGTGCGGTTAGTTCATGGGGTTTAGCTCATACTTCGGTTGCTCGAAATCTGAAATGGGTTCCACCACCCTTGGGCATGATGAAAATAAATTCGGATGCCTTTTTTGTGCTGCTAGGAGAGAGGCGGGTCTAAGGGTGGTTATTCGCGATAGTGGTGGGGAATTGTTGCTAGTGCTTCTCGGAAATTGTTTTTGTTTCAGATTGCCTATATGCGGAGGTCTATGCTATGTTGTTTGCTTTCGAAGTAGCGTTGGGATCTGGTGTTACAAGTTGCATTTTTCAGAGCGACTCTTTGATGGCATCACTGAAATTAATAGTTTACGTCCTTGCTGGTGGGAGGGAGGCAAACTCATTTATGAAATTCGTGAATTGGCTTTGCTGTTTGATGACTATTCTTTTACTTATATAAATAGGGAAGTCAATATATTAGAACATAGCTTAGCTGGTTTATAGGTTGATCATGTGTGGTGCGGGTCTTTACCACCCGGCATTTGTAATCCCGATTTCGATCATTAATGAAATTCAGAATATTATTACTGAAAAAAAAATATTTTTTCTCTAAATGATCAAACTTTATATATAAACAATAAAGCATAATCCAAAATCCGTATAATTTTTTTTTTAAAGTTTCACGCAAAATTCCTATTCTTGTTAATTATTAATTCCTAATGCTTTGTTTATTATGTTTGTGTTCATTCAATATGTAATTTTATGTATTATTAGTATGTTAAATTTCAAATGTGGGTCCTGACTGTTGAATTAAAAGCCTTTTTCCTATTTATTTATAATCTATTTAATTTAACAGATTGATTATACACTATAATAATAAATTAACAAGTTGATCGGTCCGCGCTGGCGCGTCGGACATTCTTTGTTATAGATTTTGTTATTATTGTTTGAATATAGAAAGGATTTCGTTTTAAAAATTTGAAATTTTATTAGTATTTTGTGTATTTGTGAAGTAGTTTGCCATTTAAATGGATCTCAATTTTCTATATATATAACTTATTAATAATGGTCGTTGAGTTTTATACTTGTAAAATTCATTTTTTGTTGATAAAATCGTAGCTTGTAATCCATTTCTTATTCTCGGACATTAACCTTTGCTACTTAAAATATCTTTTTTCTCATAAATCTAATTGAATTCTTTCTATCACTATAGTTCGAGAAAGATAAGAGACGTTTTTATTTTTTAAAAGAAAATCATTAAATTAAAACAAAACCAATTAGTCTGAAGATTTTAATGGGTTTTACACATAAAATTACAGAAATAGCGAAATTAGGAAGAACAAAAGGAGGACACAAAGTGGGCAAATGAGTCTTCAAAGTGGCAAAAGACCCAAATGAATTGTGGGAAACTAATTGAGGGCCTTCTTAATAAATAAATAAATAATACATGATTTGATGGTCAATAAATGCTTTCACATTCAAGTGGTTAAAAACTCTTGCAATTACAAAAAAGGGCTTGAGGAAAAGGAAATGGTGAGAAACTAACTGAGGGCCTTCTTAGTAATTAACCAAATGAGAAAAGACATAAAAGGACAAAAATGTTCAAACCGAGCTTCCTCATCGATTCTCAAAAGGAGCTTTTAGTAATATCCCTGGGTGTTTCAAATAATATTTAGTATATATATATATATTATAGTTTGGGAAAATTAAATGTCATTCATCGCATTTCCAATGCTATTCAATGAATGTCAAGGATAATATCAATGTCATAGACCAAATTAATTAGAAGAGAGAAATGGAAGACTTTTTTTTTACCAAAACGATTATCTCCCCTTTTGACTCATAATTATTCCAGTTTTGAATTCTTATATGTTTTTTTTTAAAAAATGAATACATAAGATAAAATAAAATGTGATATATAAGAATGGAAGAAAGATCAATGACAATAAAATGAAATGCTTAAAAAATAATAGTTAGCAAAACTGACTCTCATCATCTTTGATTAGTACTACATAATAACTAATGACTTTCTTTTCTTAACTAAATTTTCTTAAAAGCACTTATAAATTCCATTTCTTAACTGAATTTTCTTAAAAGAACTTAGAAAATAAAACAGCCGCACGCGAAGCAGGGCCGGAAAGTTCTAGTAATTATAATAATTTACTTCCCATAATTATTTGAGATACTTCTTATTTATAATTTATATTTATTTAATTTAAATAGATTATGGGCATTAAGGAAAAAGATTAGTTTAATACTTTACATGTTCAAAAAATTGATCTTATGCCGAAGTTGTCAAGATTAAAGTTTTCTATGCCAAGAAAAAACATTTGCTGGTTTACTTTCGTTTAGCAAGTTTCTCACGATTATAATTGGGTGATTTTCCAAAGAAGTGCTTCAATATTCTTTCCAAAAAAATAAAAATAAAATTGGTTTAATACTTTACATCATCTAACCAAATCTCAGCAACATTGGATTTATGGATTTGTTTTTACGAGCATCTGAATCTAGTTTCGATTTAATTAGAAATTAATTCAGAAAAATAGGAAAAACGATATTAGAAACGTCAAAAGCCCTTCGATCTTTTTGGCTTTGAATTATATATTTTTTATGAGTATTTTAGCTAAAAGTTGAGGAAATATCTCTCGGATCAGTTTTTACAAAATTTTAGCTGAAATCGTGTAATAAACATCACAGTTTTTTGGCTAACAAAGCGTTTCGGGGCCTCGACACAGTTTTGCATGATTTTTGGCGCAAAGACTCCCTGAGATATCCATATTCATCTAATCAAATATCAGCCACATTGGATTAAAGAATTTGTTTTACGAGCATCTGAATCTTGTTTCGATTTAATTTGAAATTAATTTATAAAAAATAAGAAAAACGATATTAAAAGTGTGAAAAGTCTTCCAATCTTTTTGGCGTTAAATTATATATATTTTAATTTTTATGAGTATTTTATCCAAAAATTGAGGAAAAATTTTTCGGGTCATTTTTTGTAAAATTTTAGCCAAAATCGTGTACACGGTTTTTGGATAATCGTTTCGGGGCCCCGAGTCAGTTTTGCATGATTTTTGGCGCCAAGACTCCTTGAAATATCTATATTCATCTATATTAGAAATTAATTCATAAAAAATATGAAAACGATATTAAAAGCATGAAAAGCCCTTCAATCTTTTTGGCGGTGAATTATATATTTTTTTATGAGTATTATGGGTAAAAATTGAGAAAATATCTTTCGGGCCAATTTTTGCAAAATTTTAGCCGAAATCGTGTAATCATCACAGTTTTTGACTAAAAAACGCGTTCCATGGCCCGGTTCAGTTTTGCATGATTTTTGGTGCTGAGACTACTTGAAATATCTATATTCATCTAACCAATTCCAAGCCATTGTTTTTACAAATATCTGAATCATGTTTCGATTTAATTAGAAATTAATTCGGAAAAAATAGCAAAAACGATATTAGAGCGTGAAAAGCCTTTCAATCTTTTTGGCGTTGAATTATATATTTTTTTATAAGTATTGTAGCTAAAAATTGAGAAAATATTTCGTGTCAATTTTTGTAGAATTTTAGCCGAAATCGTGTACCATCACGGTTTTTTAGCTAAAAACGCGTTCTGGGCCCTGAGTCAGTTTTACATGATTTTCGGCGCCAAGACTCCTTGAAATATATATAATATTCATCTAACCAAATCTCATCCACATTGTATTTAAGGATTTGTTTTTACGAGTATCTAAATCTTGTTTGATTTAATCAGCAATTAATTTGGAAATAAAATAGGAAAAACGATATAAGAAGAGTGAAAAAGGCTTTAAATTTTTTTATTTGCATTGAATCGTATATTTTTTATGAGTATTTTCTCTAGAAATTGAGGAAAATCTTTCGGTTCAATTTTTGTAAAGCCGAAATCGTGTACTAACTATCACGGTTTTCGATTAAAAACGCGTTCCGAGGCCCGGATCAGTTTTGTATGAATTTTGGTGCCAAGACTCCTTGAAATATCTTTATTCATCTAACCAAATCTTAGACACATTGGATTTAAGGATTTGTTTTACGAGCATCTGAATCTTGTTTTGGTTTAATTAGAAATTAAATCGGAAAAAAAATAGGAAAAACAATATTAGAAGCGTTAAAAGCTCTTCAATCTTTTTGATGTCGAATTATATATTTTTATTAGTATTTTTGGCCAAAAATTGAGGAAATATCTCGGGTCAATTTTTGCAAAATTTTAGACAAAATCATGTATAACCGGATTGATTAATTTTATTTGAATTGAAAAAATTATAAAAAATTATAAAGTTTATAACGAACTTAAAATCATTATGCATAATAAATGACTGATATTATTATTACTGATAAGTAAAATTCACATTCAATAAAAGGGCGGAGAATATTTTGTTGTATGGTAAAAATTCATTCATCTCGGTTATCTTTCAACAAAAAAAAAAAGAAAACTGGAGTCCGTAGAATTTCAAATAATTAGTTTCACCAATAAGATACGAAGACTTACTTCACATTTGGAATTGCACAGAAAAAACTATTTACATCACGGTTTTTGGCTAAAAATGCGTTACAGGGCCACGACTCTGTTTTGCATGATTTTTGGCGCAGAGAGTCTTTGAAATATCTTTATTTATCTAATAAAATCTCAGCCACATTAGATTTAAGGATTTGTTTTTACGTGTATCTGAATCTTGTTTCAATTTAATTAGAAATTAATTCAGAAAAATATGAAAAATGATATTAAAAGCGTGAAAAGTCCTCCAATCTTTTTGACATTGAATTATATATATATTTTATGAGTAATTTTGCCAAAAATTGAGGAAAAATCTTTTGGTTCATTTGTATCATCATGAGTTTTGGCTAAAAACGCGTTCCGGGGTCATGGCTCAGTTTTGCATGATTTTTGGTGCCGAGACTCCTTGAAATATCTATATTATCTAATCAAATTTCAGGCATATTAGATTCAAGGATTTGTTTTTACGAGTATTTAAATCTTGTTTCGATTTAATTAGAAAAAACAATAATTTGATTAATTTATTCTCAATAATTTGTAAAAATTTAGAAAAATTTAATCTTTTCAAAATTAACATTGACATTATATTGCACAATATGTAAGTTAAAATATGTTTCAATCAAAACTTCAACCCACGTGTGGAACACATGACAAATTACTAATTTTATATAAAAACATGAAATTGAGAGGTTATAAATAGAGGTAACTATCTCCTATAGCATAATTTTAGCTCACCTATCCCAGGAATCCTATTCAAAACCCAACAATAAACCTCAAACTTTTTTGGTTAATTATTTATTTAATTCATATTTTCAAATATATAAACCAAAGATCATAAATAGCACAAACTTATGCAAAAATGGAAATCGAAACCACCACAAATTCGGAAGCAATAATACATAGCTGCTGCCAAAAGAAATGCAATTTGACAGAATTATTTTTTCACTAGCTTCATTAATATATGAAAGCAGAATTTCTATTTCTCGATGGATGATGCACCGTATGGGATTGGAATTAGGCACAAATCTCTTTTTCTTCTTGCACTGGCGCTAAAAGCCTCAGTCATATCTAAATCTTCATGCTCCATGCCATTAGGGAGCTTCCAATCAAAATGGTACAACAAATTTGCAAGAGATAGCTTAACAACAGCCATACCATATGACATACCGGGACATATCCTCCTTCCAGCACCAAATGGAATGTATTCAAAGTTAACCCCTTTATAGTCAATTGAACTATCCAGGAATCTCTCTGGATCAAACCTCTCAGCTTCATTCCAATAGTTGGGATCTCTTCCAATTGCCCATGCGTTAACAAGCACATTTGACCTTGCCGGTATCTCATATCCTTGAATCTCACATCTCTCAACATTTTCCCTTGGAACTAGTAACGGAGTGGGAGGGTGTAATCTTAGAGTTTCCTTGATAACCAAATTCAAGTAGTTTAATTCATGAACGTTTGATTCATTGACATGTCCCGTTCTATCAAACACTTGTCTAACCTCTGCTTGTGCCTTTTCCATCACTTTTGGATTTTTGATCATTTCTGACATAGCCCATTCCATTGTTACTGCACTTGTCTCAGTTCCAGCAATGAGCATGTCCTGAAAAGAAGTATACTACTTAGTTAGAGACACAATCTTTTGTTCCTATTTATAAGTCACAAATCCTTTGTTCCTTTATATTTGTCATTTTATACTATCAAAAAAGTATTAATTACTTATTTTCCAAATGTACCCTTCTTTAATTAAGGAGAGAGTGAGTATGTGTGTATATGTGAACATTTAATTAAGAGTGTTATGGAAAATTATACTAAAATATGCATAAAATTTACAAATTAATTAATTTTTAGCTACTTGCCTTGGTCGAAGATTTCTGTTATCCTAGACTTATAATGAGGAACGGATGGAGTAATGCATTATGACAAGATATCAAAAGACTAATAATTACCAATATTACAGCTTTGATGCTGTCAGTTGTTAAGGGAAATTCAAGGTCTCCATGGTCCTGAAGGTTCAAAAGAACATCTAGTAGATCTTCTGTCACATCGTCACCATTCTTTGGCTTTACCTTGTTAGCTTTATGCTCTTCAATGATTCTTTCAACCATCTCATCGATCTCACGATGCAGCCTCTCATGTCTGCTTCTAATTCCACTGATAACATAAATAAATTTCATTGAAGGAAATAGATCGGCAACACTAGTAAAACCAGCTCCCTCTTCCATAAGTTTCTTCAAAAATGAAAAGACTGCTTCACGTTGTTTGCATCTTCCAGAAAAGGCTGTCCTTAAATTGATGTTATAGGTTAAGTTGCATAACATCTCTCCAAGGTTGATTGGCAATCCTGTATAAGCATTAGCAGAGATTCGTGTAATTAGATTGGATACTTGCTCTTCCCTGATTGATCGAAATGACTCCACACGTTTCACACTTAAAAGCTCCAATGTGCAAATTTTTCGAAGTTGCCTCCAATAGCTTCCATATGGTGCAAAAGCAATATCTGCACAATTATATGTTAGAATTCCTCCGAGAAGGAAAAAGGGCCTGTTAGCAAAATTGACATCATGAGTTTTCATCACTTGTTTGGCAGCTTCAGGAGAGGAAACTATAATGTATGGTAATTCACCAAGTTTTAGATGCATCAGATCAGGACCATATTTGTTGGCTAAGTCCCTCAAACAGTGATGGGGAAGGGAGAAAATGAAAAGGTGCAAATGTCCTATAATAGGTAGTTTCCATGGTCCAGGGGGCAGATTTTTTGGTGACACCAGTTTGGATTTCGACCATATTTTAAACACCATGAGAATAAACACAAGGAAGGAGAGGGAGACTGTTAACAAGCAGGGGAATTGGTTATCCATATAGGGGAGAAAAACAAAATTAGAGGGAATTGAAGTGTTGATCAGGGTTATGGGATTGGTGTGATGAAATTGCATTTTCTTCTCGATTATATTCTTGATGAACTTGATCTTTAGGTGAACATCACGTTATAAGATTGTGATTTTTTTATGTTTATGTATATGTGAATATGTGATACCAACAAAAAATATTTATTGGAGTACTTCCAAGCAGTCAACCATAACTTTTTCGATTTCCGTATCGTTCACATGGCTTATTGAATTAGTAATAATTAAATACTAAGTAGAAACAAATTTGTTCACATGGCTTAATTGAAACAAGACACAGGGCATTTACTACGTGAGTAGTTTTTGACAGTTTTTTTTTAGATGGGTAGTTTTTTTAAAATGATATAAATAAAATTTAAATACTTATATTTATCCTCTAATGAGTAGTTTTATTTAAAATGGGTAGTTTTTATTTTGTTTTGAATTTTTATAAACTGAGTTTGTGTCACGAGTCAACTCGTGACACAAACTCAGGACTTGACTTTATAATTAGTATAGATAGTAAGTAGAAACCAATTTCTTTGAGATAAATGCATGTATATGGATTTATACTATATGTATAAATGCATGTATATGGATTTTAAATAAGATAGTAAAAAATTATTGTTGTTTTAAATAGTCTCAAAGAAATTTCCTATAATAGCAACAAAAAATGTGGCTGATTATACTATAATTGAAATAGTAAGCTAGTTTTTTATTGTTTTAAATAGTCTCAAAGTAAGCTGATTATACTAAGCTGATTATCTTATTTTACTATCTTATCTTCTTACTATCACTATATATGATATTATAGTATAATAATTTTTTAATAAGTATTCTTTTTAGTCATTTAACTTTATTTTTTTTCTGATGATTCAACTTTTTTTATTAATTATGGAAAGATATTGTAAATTTAATATTTAAAATTTTTAAATTACCGGAAAGATACTAATAATCCACTAATAATTGTAATTAATAATTTACTTCTAATAATTATTTTTTGATTTATAATATATTTAATTATAATATTATAATTTATAGTCACGAAACTTTTTATTTTAATTATGTAAAGATATTGTAAATACAAAATATAATTATAATAATTTACTCCCCATAATTATTTGGAAATCCTTTTACTTATAATTTATATTTATTTAATTTAAATAAATCATGAGCATTAAGGAAAAAATATTTTAATACTTTACATATTTAAAAAAATTGGTCTTATGTCAAGGTTATCAAAATTAAAGTTACCTATGATAGGGGAAACAATTGCTGGTTTACTTTCGTTTAGAAAGTTTCCCACGATTATAATTGGGTGATTTTCCAAAACATTGTTTCAATATTCTTTCCAAAAAAAAATGGTTTAATACTTTGAATCATCTAAACCAAATCTTAGCAACATTGGATTTAAGAATTTGTTTTCATGAGCATCTGAATCTTGTTTCGATTTAATTAAAATTTAATTTAGAAAAAATTAAGAAATACGATATTAAAAGCTTGAAAAGCCCTCCAATCTTTTTGGCGTTGAATTATATATTTTTATGAGTACTTTAGCCAAAAATTGAGGAGAAATATTTTGTGTCAATTTTTGCAAAATTTTAGCCAAAATCGTGTACTAACCATCACGGTTTTACGCTAAAAATGCATTCCGGGGACTCGCCTCAATTTTGCATAATTTTTACTTTGAGACTACTTGAAATGTCTATATTCATCTAATCAAATCTCAGCTACATTGGATTTAAGGATTTGTTTTTACGAGCATATGAATCTTGTTTCAATTTAATTACAAATTAATTCTAAAAAAAATAGGAAAAATGATATTGAAAAGCGTGAAAAGTCCTCCAACCTTTTTGTCGTTAAACTATATATATTTCATGATTATTTTAGGTAAAAAATTAGGAAAAATTTTTCGGGTCATTTTTTGCAAAATTTTAGCTGAAATCAATATACTAACAATCATGGTTTTTTTGCTAAAAACGCATTTTGCATGATTTTTGGCATCTAGACTGTCATGCCCCGACAAGAAAGTCGAGCACGGACAACCGCCATGTTGCCTCGAAACACGTGCCGGCCGGTCACGCGCACCAAGGCTCCACGAATCGTCAATACCAGAAGAAAACAATGAAAACAGAAATTGATTATAAGGTTTAAAACAAAAGTTTCCCAATCAGAGTAAAAGCGGAATCGTCAAAAACCAAAATAATATAAGTGTTTTAACAAATCGAAAACCAAATCAAATCCAATTTAGTGAGTTAATAGATAAGGAATAATAAGAATCAAGACACGGGGATGACAATGAGCTAAGACAATGCCAGTGGGACCCGTTACATAGTGAGAAGTACCTCTAAAAGCAGTGATAACAGCCTATGCCACCGACTCGCTCGAGGAAACACAGAGTTTTAACTAACCTGTAATCACAACGAGAATTTGAAAGGGTGAGTATTTCTAAGAATACTCCGTGAGTGCAGAGAGCTAACTAACACCGCATTAAGAGTGAAGTGCATGGCCAATCTAAAACACATAATTTATTATCAAGATATGAGATTTCATTGGGGCTCTTTAGTCATTTACAAAACTAAAGATAATCATCTTCAATCTAGTCAATTTATCAAAATAATAGCAAATTCTAGCATTTCAAAACATATACATATACGTCAAAAGATCATATTTCGCACATTAATATTGCATGCCAAAAACAGCAGTAATGTACATTTGAAACCATAGCCCCAATTTGTATAAAACCAATAATCATCAATAAAACTCATGCATTCATGCCTAAAATAAACAATCATTTCAATCAAATCAATTATGGCCTGTCAAATTAGAAATCAGCAGTAAAAATCATGGATTCCTTTACCGTATAACAATATATGTGTATATTAAAATATGTTTCGCCTCATTTTTTATTCAAAGCAGAAAATAAATCCAAGTTCTGCTTCCAAAATAGTTTGCCATCAAAACATATCCTTTTTATAAAACAAATGGGCTGCCAATAAAACCTATCCGGAGTGACCTTGGCCCGAGTCAACCTCCGGAACCATCAGAGGCATTTTTGTCATCATCAAATAATCAGTAAAAATCTCATTTTCTTATTTTTCCAAATACAAGCCGTTCCCCTGACGTTGGCTTGGGTCCGGTACTGCGTGGTGGCCGCAGCACACCCAATTTAGCTCTCCCATGCACACGCCGAACCGGTATATATAAATATGGCATGTCGGGTCTGGAGCGACGAACCATGTGGATCCATAACATAATAACCATGGTCCGCCTAAAATATCCAACTACTAGCTAGTATCCCACCAAATTAGACATACGTACTCCCTAGACTGCGTCCAGTCTACGAGTCCCCGTATGCTTACCAAAAACATACATCAAAAACAATATTAAAACATCCATTAAAAACCATTTTCATAAGTATATGGTAAACATAATCATTTATCAAATAATTAACCTATATTTAGTCTCACAAATAAACAATCGACTTATTCCATTTCAAATCACCAAATCAATTCAACATCAAAACCCAGTATCAAATATCAAAACAGACCAAATCATGCAACAGGCCATCATAAGATTTCACCATGCACTTAAACCATTCAAGAAAACCTTATTAAACCATGCTCTTAAAAACAATGTTTATAAAACATGAGAGCATTTTTCAAAGCATTTTTCTTAATGAAATGAAGATAGCTACTAAGCACTCACAGTTCGGGAGGTTCGTATACTCCCGCTAATTTCCTTCTGGTTGTATTGATGTACTATAAACCCCTTTCGATTTGAATCCTAAACATTTAGGAGTACAAGATAATTAGAACAAATAACGGCATTAATGTTCTAGACCAAGTCTATTTTACAACAAAGGTCTAACGTAGCGACACTTCGCAAAAACAATCACATCTTGCTCAATCCTTTACCAAATCATACGAAACCACTTCCATTTGAAAGACAATTCATTATACTAAAATTTATTCCAAGGAACCATCCTCAAATTCCTCCTCCATCATAATCAAATTTTAGGTTGATTCCAAAATATTTTAAAAGTGTCCTGTTTTTAGGTGAAACCAGTGCAGCTATAAAAACGACCCTTTTTCTCTATCTTAGACTTAAAATCTCAACTCGATTCCTTCTACAAAGTGGTAGAGGACTCAAAACCCTACAAATAGGGCACAAGAATGACTTAATTTGGATTTATGAAGGCTAAGATATGCCCCTCGAAAAAGGCTGCAAAAATGCACCAATACAAAATGGTTTTGCCATTTTCAGATTTGCGAAGGTTGGGGAAAATGAGCATAACTGAATCAATACTCAACCAAATCAGGCGAAACCAAAACCAAATGAAATCTGATTCATTGAGCTAAAATTGATTCCAAAGAATCCACATCAAATTCGCACTATAACCATTTCAAATTTAACCTCAAAGTCAGTTTTCCAGTTTTGGACCTCAATTCAGTGACATTAACTTCCGAGTCTCATAACTCCCAATCCAAGCAAAATTAGCAAAAACAGCATTTCACAAAGTTTGTTCCAAATTCAATTTTCTATAACACTGCCAAATTTCATAATTTTTCGATATCATTTTCTACTACAAAGAACATCAAAACAGAACGTGGGAATACGTTCTCAAACAAGACTTTTACCAAACATTTTAGCCCTTAAACTCTCCAATCAAACCAAGTCTATTTTACCTTAAAATTTCCAGATTATTGCTTCCTCATAAACTCATTTCAAAGCTTAATTTACCTAATAATATTTTCAAGAAATTAATATAGCATTTAAACCATAAGTGAACCTCAATTAGCTTAGTTACCAATATTCAAAGCAAACAATTCAATCACACACCATACCAATATATTTTCACCCTTAGTACTTATTAAATACAACTTTGAAAAACCCTATACCATAGTTCAAAACTTACCATCATTAAATTCCAAGGATGAACTCTTGAAGCCTTAACTCATCTACAATACTTCCATTCATGCATCCTTGAAATAAACCAAAGATTAGTTTGATAAAGTCATAAAAACATGAATTCACTAACTCTTTATGAAAGAATTTACTTACACCCTTTCAAGCTCCAAAACCCATCAATCTCTTAAGACTTTAACATGTAAGATCCTCCAATTCCTTCACCATCATCTTAAATTGGCATAGGGGTATGAAAGCCTAAGTAGTAAGGATGAATAAAGTGTAATTGCATTCAAGGTTTAGATTCAAATGGGTGGAGAAAGAGTAGAGAGAGAAAGCTTGATGTTGTTATTAATGAAGGAAGGAATTGAAAGAGAAGGAGAAAGAGAAGAGAAGATGATAGAATGAGGAATGGGGTGGTGACCGGGTAGTGGGGTTGCCACTCCACATATTATCATTTTTTTTTGTCTTAGGTATAATTATCAACATAACCCTTGATCCTTAATCTCCTTTCAATTTAGGTCCCCTTCCTTTTCCTTTAGTCCTTAAGTATTGATAAATTAGTCCAATTATTTCATAATTTCCCAAATCTCTAGTTTTCCTAATAATATTCCCATATTCAATTATCCATAAATGATTTCATTTCTTCATGAAAACCCCAAAATATCTTTTTAGCATATAAATCCTCTAAATTGTATCTATCTTAATTCAACCCTTTTTTTTTTCCCAAATTGCTAAGTACTTTCAAATTGTTTCAATTAGGCTCATATTATAACAATTAATCCATTTGTAATTTCCCGACTTAATCTGATATACTCTAGCAAACAAAATTCATGAACGTGATATTCGATTTAATTTCTCTTGATCACTATCGTCCCTTATTAAAGCAAATTTGTTTCTAGCATAAAAAACTTGTTTATTTCATAAAATATTTCTAATCCATATATTAGATTCCTCTTGCCAGAAGCCACTGATACATCAGATGCCACTAATTTACTCATAGTGTCACATAGACTCCTTCAAATATCAATATTCATCTAATCAAATTTCAGCCACATTGCATTTAAGGATTTGATGTTACGAGCATCTGAACCTTATTTCGATTTAATTAAAAATTAATTCAGAAAAATATGAAAAACGATATTAAAAGCATGAAATGTCCTCCAATCTTTTCGGAGTTGAATTATATATATATATATTATGAGTATCTTAGACAAAATTTGAGAAAAAATATTTCTGGTCAATTTTTTCAAAATATTAGCTGAAATTGTGTACATTAGTCGAAATCACGATTTTTGGTTTAAAACGCGTTTCGGGGCCCCAGTTCAGTGTTGCATGATTTTTTCTGGCAAAACTCCTTGAAATATATATATTCATCTAACCAAATCTTAGCCACATTGGATTTAAAGATTTGTTTTTACGAGCATTTGAATCATGTTTCGATTTTATTAGAAATTAATTTGAAAAAAAAAAGGAAAAACGATATTAGAAGCGAGAGAAGCCCTTCAATCTTTTTGGTGTTTGAATGATATATTTTTTATGAGTATTGTGTCTAAAAATTGAGAAAAATATTTTGGGTCAATTTTTGTAAAATTTCAGCCGAAATCGTGTACCATCACGGTTTTTTACCTAAAAACGCGTTCTGGGGCCCAGAGTCAGTTTTGCATGATTTTTTGCGCCAAGACTCCTCAAAATATATCTATAATAATCTAACCAAATCTTAGCCACATTGTAATTTACAATTTGATTTTACAAGTATTTAAATCTTGTTTCGATTTAATTAGAAATTAATTTGGAAATAAAATAGGAAAAACGATATTAGAAGTGTGAAAAAGGCTTTCAATTTTTTTGGCGTTGAATTATATATTTTTTATGAGTATTCTCGCTAGAAATTGAGGAAAAATCTCTCGGGTCATTTTTTGCAAAATTTTAGCCGAAATCGTTTTCTAACTCTCACGGTTTTCGACTAAAAACGCGTTTCGGGGCCCCACTAAGTTTTGCATGATTTTTGGTGCTAAGAATCCTTGAAATATCTATATTCATCTAAGCAAATCTCAGCCACATTGGATTTAAGGATTTTTTTTTTACGAGCATCTGAATCTTGTTTCGATTTAATTAGAAATTAATTCGGGAAAATAAGAAAAGCAATATTAGAAGCGTTAAAAACCATTCAAACCTTTTGATGTCGAATTATATATTTTTTATGAGTATTTTAGTTAAAAATTGAGGAATTATCTTTCGGGTCAATTTTTGTAAAACTTTAGCCGAAATCGTGTTGTTTTGATTTAATTAGAAATTAATTCGGAAAATAAAAGGAAAAACGATATTAGAAGCGTGAAAACCCTTCGATTCTTTTTTGCGTTGAATCATATATTTTTGCTGAGTATTATGGCAAAAAATTGAGGAAAATTTTTTCGTGTCAGTTTTTACCCGAAATCATTTACTAATCATCACTGTTTTTGGTTAAATATGCGTTTAGGGGCCTCAACTTAGTTCTACATGGTTTTTGGCATAAAGACTCCTTGAAATATCTATATTCATGTAACCAAATCTCAGCCACATTGGATTTAAGGAAATGTTTTTACGAGGATCTGAATCTTGTTTCGATTTAATTAGAAATAAATTCTAAAAAGATGGAAAAATGATATTAGAAGCGTGAAAAACCCTTCAATTTTTTGGCATTGAATTATACTCATATTTTTCTGATTATTGTGGCAAAAAATTGAGGAAAAAACTTTTCGGGCCATTTTTTGCAAAATTTTAGCCGAAATCGTGTAGTAACTATCACGGTTTTTGGCTAAAAACGCGTTCCGGAGCCCCGACTCAATTTTGCATGATTTTTGGCACAAAGACTCCTTGAAATATTTATATTCATCGAACTAAATATCGGCCACATTGGATATAATGATTTGTTTTTACGAACATCTGAATCTTGGTTCGATTAAGTTAAAAATTAATTCGGAAAAAAATGGAAAAACGATATTAGAAGCAAGAAAAGCCTGCCAAGCTTTTTGGCGTTAAATTATATATTTTTTCTGAGTATTATGGAAAAAAATTCAGAAGAAAAATTTTTCGTGTTAGTTTTTTGCAGAAATTATGTACTAATCATCACGGTTTTTGGGCTAAAAAAGCGTTTTGGGGCCTCGACTTAGTTTTGCAAGATTTTTGGCAGAAAGACTCCTTGAAATGTCTATGTTCATCTAACCTAATCTCTGCCACATTTGATTTAAGGATTTGTTTTTGCGAGCATCTGAATCTTATTTCGTTTTAATTAGAAATAAATTCGGAAAAAAAAATGAAAAACGATATTAGAAGCGTGAAAAAACCCTTCAATTTTTTGGCATTGAATTATATATTTTTTATTAGTATTGCGGCAAAAAGTTTAGAAAAAAAATTGTTCGGGTCAGTTTTTAGCCGAAATCGGGTATTAGCCATCACTGTTTTTGGCTAAAAACGCGTTTCGGGGCCTCGATTCAATTTTCCATGGTTTTTGGCATAAAGTCTCCTTGAAATATCTATATTCATCTAACTAAATCTCAACCACATTGGATTTAAGGATTTATTTTTACGGGCATCTAAATCTTGTTTCGATTTAATTAGAAATAAATTCTGAAAAAATGGGAAAACGATATTAGAAGCGTGATAAACCCTTTAGTTTTATTGGCGTTGAATTATAAATTTTTTCTGAGTATTGCGGCAAAAAATTGAGGAAAAACTCTTCGGGCCAGTTATTGCAAAATTTTAGCCGAAATCGTGTACAAACCATCATGATTTTTGGCTAAAAACGTGTTCCGGAGCCCAGGCTCAACTTTGCATGTTTTTTGGCGCAAAGACTCCTTGAAATATTTCAATTCATCGAAGCAAATCTCAGCCACATCGGATATAAGGATTTGTTTTTACGAGCATCTAAATCTTGTTTCGATTTAATTAGAAATTAATTCTGAAAAAAATGAAAAAACGATATTAGAAGCGCGAAAAGCCTGTCACTCTTTTTGGCGTTGAATTATATATTTTTTCTTAGTATTGTGGCAAAAAATTCAGAAATTTTTTTTTTCGGATCAGTTTTTAGTCGAAATCGTGTACTAACCATCACGGTTTTTGGCTAAAAACGCGTGTCGGGGCCTTGACTCAGTTTTGCATGGTTTTTGGCATAAAAACTCCTTGAAATATCTATATTCATCAAACCAAATCTCAGCGATATTAGATTTTAGGATCTGTTCTTACGAACATCTGAATCTTGTTTCGATTTAATTTGAAATAAATTCGGAAAAAATGGATAAACGATATTGAAAGCGTGAAAACCCCTTCAATATTTTTGGCCTTAAATTATATAGTTTTTATGAGTATTATAGGCAAAAATTGAGGAAAACTTTTCGAGTCAGTTTTTTCAAAATTTTAGCCAAAATCGTGTACTAACCATCATGGTTTTTGGATAAAAACGCGTTTCGGACCCCGGCTCAGTTTTGCATGATATTTGGTGCCAATACTCCTTGAAATATCTATATTATTTAATCAAATCTTAGACATATTGGATTTAATGATTTGCTTTTACAGTATTTAAATCTTGTTTCGATTTAATTAAAAATTAATTAAAAAATATGAAACAAAAATTTGATTAATTTATTCTCAATAATTTGTAAAAATTTAGAGAAATTTAATCTTTTTTTATATATGATGGAAATAAACATATTAAAAACAAACTCAAATGGCTCTAGACTAGACTAGTCTCATGGCATCAGTTAGGAGAAGCGATGAAATAATCTTTTCAAAATCAACATTAACATTATATTATGCTATATATAACTTTCAAAATATGTTTCAATCAAAACTTCAACCACACATGTGAAATACGTGACAAATTTCCGATGAATAAAAAAAATGTACAGCGATCCGTGTCCGCCCTTAGTAGGGATGAATTGATCATTTATTTTGTCTAATATATAATATAATACAATTCTTTGCAAGCTAGGAAATCAAACTTTCACTATTGAAAATTGTTAATGTTATTAGGAAGAAGGTAAGTGGCATTAATATGAAGGACGGTTTAAAAGCTTGAAATCATAAAAGAAAAACAAAAGAAGGAAAAATAAAGATAAACTGAAAATTCCATAACTGGATTTGTGTCCTAATATTTTGGTTCCGTCTTCCTCTTTCCTTCTCCCTTTTATAATTTTTCAAGCCTTTGAAACTTCTTCAATTGTTGTTAACCACTGAAAATTGCTTTCGAATGCTCCCACTATTAAAGAAATTCTTTTTGTAAAGGGCTGGCTTGTTATTAGGTGGGCCTTGCTAATTGTTAACCAAGGAAAAAATTAATAACATCCAAAAATTTCCCCATGGCGCAGAACAGGCCAAGGAATTGACCGTTGCCTATGTAACAGCTCTTGGAGACGCTTCTTTCGCAACGCCATTGTCAAACACCTCCCTAGAATCAAATATGACCATTCCCCCCCTTCCCCTTCCCTCGACCCTTTCGGTTTGAAATGGCTTGGCAAGAACACAAAAACATTGGCTGCCCCCCCCCCCCCCCTTCCCCTTCCCTCGACCCTTTCGGTTTGAAATGGCTTGGCAAGAACACAAAAACATTGGCTTAAATGTATGGGAGAGTGCCCCTGCACCTCTAACTGAGAAAATTGGAAGAGTGGAATCTGCTTTAATTACCTGGAATAGTGATACGTTTGGGAATGTATTCAAACCAAAAGCTCGGATCCAAGCAAGACTAGGTGGCATTGAACGAGCTCTGGAAAACAACCCCAATCCCTTCCTTTTTAATCTGGAAAAAGAACTTCAACAGAGCTATGAGGATCTGTTGAAAAGAGAAGAACTCATCTGGTTCCAAAAATCCAGAATAAAATGGATTCTTTCTGGTGATCGCAATATATCGTACTTCCACACTCTGGCTTTGGTAAGAAGGAGTAAGAATAAAATTGGGGCCCTAAAGGATTCAGATGGTGCTTGGATTGACGATAAAGAGTTACTCAAAGCTCATGCCGTTAACTACTTCAAAGATCTGTTCACCGAAAAAGATAAACCTCAGTTTAGCTACACAGGTAATATCTCCTCCCCACCTCTCCCTCAAGCTGATCTTGATTTGTTGAACTGTGATGTCAGTGAAAATGAAATCAGGCAGCCTGTTTTCTCCATTGGGGCACATAAAGCTCCCGGACCTGATGGCTTCAATGCTTTTTTCTTCCAGAGGAATTGGGATGTAGTTAAATCTGATGTTATTAATCTCATACAGGAGACTTTCAGCTCAGGTAAACTTCCTCCCAATATCAATAAAACTCCCATTACCCTTATCCCTAAAATTCCCCAGCCCACTCAAATCACCCAGTTGAGACCCATTGGACTCTGCAATGTGATCTACAAACCCATCACCAAAATCATTGTCAACAAAATCTGCCCTCTCCTCCCCAAATTAATTTCCCCAACACAAAACAGTTTTGTCCCGGGAAGGCAAATAGTGGACAACATTGTGATAGCCCAAGAAATGATTCACTCCTTAAAGAAAAGGAAGGGCAAGTCCGGTGCAATTGTCTGGAAAATTGATCTAGAAAAAGCCTATGACAAAATGAGTTGTGAGTTTTTGAAAGAAACTTTGCAATCCATCGACATTAATGGTATTCTCCTGAACTTAATCATGGAATGTATCACCACAAGCTCATTTCAGATCCTCTGGAATGGTGAAAAATCTGATGAGTTCAAACCCTCTAGAGGATTAAGGCAAGGAGACCCTCTCTCCCCTTACCTCTTTGTGCTGGGAATGGAGAGACTTTCTCATCTTATCATGGGGAAGGTTGAAAATGGGACTTGGAAAACCATCAGGGCGTCTAAAAATGGTCTTGGAGTGTCACATTTTTTTTCGCATATGATCTTGTGCGCTTCTCGCAAGCCTCTGAGACTCAGGTCAGGTCAAAATTGTGAAAGACACTCTTGGAGAATTTAGCAGCTGGTTTGGCCAAACAGTAAGCTTTCAGAAATCAAGAATCTTCATTACTCCCAACACCAAAGGAAATATTGCCAAGGAGATTGTCACTGCTAGTGGTATTCCTAGAACAACTGATCTAGGCAAGTACTTAGGGGTCCCCTTGCTGCATAGTTGAGTTACTAAAAAGACTTACTGGCACCTGGTCGAGAAGGTCCAAAGCAGACTTGCTAGTTGGAAAGTCAATCAACTCTCGCTTGCAGGTAGGAGGATCCTTATTCAGTCTTCATCTACCCCCATTGCCAACTATACAATGCAAACCTCAAAAATTCCCACCTCTGTTTGTGAGCACATTGATAAAATTAACAGAGGATTCCTCTGGGGCAGTACTAGTACAAAGAGAAGAATTCATTTAATGAATTGGGAAACTTGTTGTAAATCGAAAGAAGAAAGAGGCCTCGGAATGAAGAAGTCCCAAGATATGAACTCTGCTTTCTTAGCCAAACGGGGATGGAGACTTATGGAAAATGACAACCAATTGTGGCAACAAATCCTGATCAACAAATACCTTACTGATAGCCCGACTATGGGCAGGAAGATTTCTTGTTCCCATACTTGGAGAAGCATTCTTGATGGGAAGAAAGTGCATGAAAAGGGTCTCAAATGGAGGGTGGGTGATGGTACTTCCATTAACTTCTGGTATGATAAATGGATGGATGGTTCCTCCACCCTTGCTAATCTTTTGCACCTTCCCTTGCATACTGATTATGACAACCTGATGGTCTGTGATTTTATCGTGGATGGAGGTTGGGACTATGACAAACTAAGGAGCTACCTCCCGGATGATCTTGTGGATAAAATTATTTGCATCCCGGTGAAAACTTCCAGAAATCCCTCTGATCGAGTCATTTGGAGCCTCACGACGAATGGTTCCTTTATTACTAAGTTTGCCTACAACTGCATCTCTAACAGTATGGAGGAGTCTGACCCTTGCTTCAATAGTATTTGGAGACTTAAAGTGCAGCCCAAAATTCAAACCTTCCTTTGCCTCGCCTATAATAACAGGATCCTCTGTAATGACAATAGGCGATGGAGGAACCTCTCTCCATATGCTAAATGTAACCTGTGTGGACATCATCTTGAAGATGTCTTACATACTCTCAGGGACTGTGGAAATGCCGCCTTTGTCTGGAGCTCTCTCATGATGAACATCAAGTTTGATAGTAATATAGACAGATCATTGAAGGGTTGGTTTCGATTTAATCTCATCACTTGCAAGAATTTAAAAATTGGTGATTGGGATTGGCCCATTGTCTTTGCTAATGTTTGCTGGCAGGTTTGGAAATGGAGAAACGCCAAAATTTTCTCCAACCATTCAGTTCCTCTAGAGAAAAAATTGAATACCATCGCCATCATTTTGAAGGAATGGGAGGAGATCCATTTTAAAAGCAAGTTGGAGAACCCGAAAAGAACCATCTTCTATAGCTGGGATAAGCTAGCTCCCACTTGGATCAAACTTAATACGGATGGCAGCTGAGATCAATAGAGAAATATAGCCGCTGCAGGAAGCATCTTCAGGGATGGACAAGGAAGATGGCTTACAGGCTTCAGCCTCAATATTGGGAATTGCAGTATTGACAGTGCAGAGCTTTGGGCTATTTTTCATGGAGTCCGACAACCCAACAGATGGGTATGGATCTTTTGGAAATTGAGTCCGACTCCAATAACTCGATCCAGGCTATCACACAGGGGTCTCCATCAATCATCCCCTTTTCCCCCTCATCAGTGCAATCAAGGAATTTCTCTCAGAAGATTGGCAGTGGAAACTTTCCTACATACCCAGAGAGAAAAATATGGCAACCGACTGGCTTGCGAAGTGGAGCTGCAACCAAAGGAAGGGCCTCCATATCTTGTGTATGCCCCCTGATGAACTGAGTAGTATCATTTTGGCTGATTGTATTGGGTTGGCCACCCTAGACTTACTTCTTGCTAGTTGGGCCTTTGGCCCCGGTCCTCACGAAAAAAAAAAAAAAAAAACCGAAGGAAAAAATAAATTAAAATTAAAAAGGGAGTTCTTATATATGGACCTGAAAATTTGAGGAAGTTGTTAGTTTAAGCTGAGTGGGATATCCAGTATCGCCTCAACGGTATTAGGGCCAAACAACTCCCGTAACAGTTCCTCTTTCCAAGTCCTCTCCTCTTGATCAATGAGTTCTTATATATGAATCCTCTCACTCTAACCCAACCGGAATTCGCATATCGGCCAAGAAAAAAAAAACCAGAATTGGCATATAGTAACTTGCAAATTTATGATTAAGTTCATTACTATATTTCATACACAAAGTCGTCATATAAATTACAAACAAAAAAGTTAAACATTTTGACAAACTGGTAGTTCTTAATTACTTTTGTCCTGCCTTTATTAGGCCATAGCTAATGAATTCCTTATATAGAGTAACTTAGTACTCAATTGTTCTATTCTATGACGTCGTAAAGTCGTACAAGTTCCAAGGCAGATTTCCCATCAAGATGGTGGCTCTGTTGATCCTCAATATATTCCTTGAACTTGATAGCCTTGTATGCCGGTGGATTGCTCACACTGTCCACCAACTCCGAAGCTGGGCTAACAACTGCATCCAATGCCGGTCCTTGTGACATGGCTATGGAAATCCTTGTATCTTTGTTGTTCACAACTGCTCGATGCAGAACACTTTTGTACTTGCCATTACTCAAAATCTTGCGCAAAATAAACATCATATCACATTCCAATAAGAAACTACATTTTGAAGGAGTGGCAAAGGGGAAAAATTGTGAAAAAAGGACTTAGAAAGTGCACCTCGATTTGATCTCCAATGTTGGCTATAATTGAATTAGGAACGGGATTGACATTGATCCATTTGCCCTGGTGTTTCATTTGAAGTCCCCCAATTCCATTTTGTATGACGAGAATCACAAGACCATGATCTGAATGAGGGGGCAGCCCCATTGCCAACTCTGGCTGCGGGCATGGTGGATACAAGTTGGCTACCATAAGTTGCAGGCCATTTTCCAAATTGATGGCCTTTTCAATGTAATCCATTTCCAAACCCAAACTCTCAGATATTCCTCTTAGTATTTCCCTTGCAACTTGTCGGACCCTTTTGCTGAATTTTAAAGCAATTTCACTATATTTCACGAAACATTGTTTTAGACAAAAAATTGTGTTAGCCAATTTGTTGTTTACATGCCATTATACCAATTACTTGTTATAATCCAAACAATTACATTTATCAAATGATTTAATTATGCAAGTGGAAGCAATTAAGATGTAAAACATCAACACAAGATAGAAGAATTTATGTGCATTTCGACACTGAACTTGCCTACATCCATGAATGAGAAGAGATCCACTAGTCATAAGAAATTGCGTTAGACATAATCATCAATAAATCGTAAATAAAAAAACATAATCATCAATAACTCACACTCAATCTCTCAACCCAATTTAACAATCAAGCATATATTAAACCCAAACAATCTTAAACACTATCACTCGCTTGGTCTCGACAAACTAATCATCAGATCAACCAAACCAAACATCATAACTAACAATGAAGCACACCCATAAGGACCATCCTAATTTAAGTGTTATAGAGTTTCTCCACCCAAAACTCTATAATTGTGACTACATCTTTCTTCCAATCATACCAAATTCTATTGAGAAACTCTCATATTAACACAAATTTAGTGTCTAAGTAATCCCTTTTCTATATTTAGGGTTCTTGGCCTACTAGTCTTCTTGTCCACCGAGCAATATCCCTAAAAATCTCAATCCAAATTGGAGTAAAAAATCCCAACTTTTTAAAATTGCATATAATATATACATTAAGTTCGTAGGTTTATTTTTATAAGTTAATTAAACTTCATAAGAAATTCAAATGCACATCATTGCATGTACTTTGAAATTACCCTTGTTGAAAAACCTTAGTTAAATGCATAACTTGGTCTTAATGAATTAATTAAAATTTACATACTTTCATATAATATGGGACAATTCGGCCAAAAAAAACATATAATTTTATGGGACAAAGGACATAAAACGGAGCCAGTAAAATAGGTTTTATACTGCATAAGTTTTTTTTTTTTTTTATAAATTAAAGCCTAAACTTAATTGAGTTAGTAAAATTTTTAATGAAAAAAACTTTACACATTGATTGAGTTTTCTTTTTCTAATTTTCTAACACAATAAAGTTTAAAGTTAAATAAAAATTACCGGAAAAATCAAAATGTTTATATTTGTTACTAAACTTTATAGATTTGTAGCTAAATTTTTCATAGTGAAGAAGGAATTTTATTTTTTAGAAAATATAATAAATTTTAAAACCATCTCAATTCTCAAGGGCATTTTATTTTTTGGTGATTTTTTTAATTATTAATAAAAAGAAAAGGTTGAGATTTGCAAAAATTACTCCCAAATCCTTATTAATAACAATAATAATGAATAAATTATACTATGTTGTTAACTATTGGCGCTAACAAAAAACCTTCTAAAACAATTGGCGGAACAACACCCTACTACAGCACACAACACCTACTCTTTTTTTTTTTCTCCAAAGCACAAAACATCTGGATAAAAATCCTCTCCCCCCATTTTTTTTCCACTTTTCCCCACTGTACCCCATTCACCAAATAATGACATGTGTCTTTTTTCAGTTTCTAATGTTATTCCTTGTTTGTCTAGTTAAATTAAATTTTATATTTTCATTCTAAAACCTATGAGAAATATATTAAAATTTAGAACTAACCCTCATATATAGTTATTTATTATTACTTTGGGGCTAAGTCTGGTTTTAATCGGCATTTTTACTATTTGTTAAAACTCGAAAACAAACAAAGTATAATACTAGAGACACGTGGTATAATTTGGTAGATGGGACACAGTGAAACACAAAAAATGGGGGAGAGAATTTTAATTCCAAAACACCTACCTAACACTGCTTTTTATTACTCCATTTCCGTGATTTGACTTTGTTGTAAAAGGTCGTCATCATGCCCCTGCACCGTTGTAAACTTTTACAGAGCTTTTTTTGGAGGTCAGGTCATTGTAGTCTAGGTTCTACAAGGGGAAGATGGAGAGATTAAATAAAATGATTTTCAAATGATATAATTGAGATCTGTATTTGATTGTCACATGATCATATATCTTTCCTTATTTGAGCTTTGTTTTGTACAGAAGAGAGAACCAGTTTTCTTGTCTTTATTTCCTTTTTCTAGAACTCTTTTCAGTGAAACGTTGAACTCGTGGGAACAAAAGACTGCTTGAGTAAAAAAAAAAAGGACGTTTAAAACATTTCAATCAAAATTCAAAGATAAGAGTTCAAATTGTTGTAATATATGTTATTAACATTTCAACCAATTATTTGGTTCAAGTGATTACAATATAATAATTATGTACGCATTTACCTTCTTGCTATCTGACCCTTTTGTTCTACTCTAAATTACCAAATTCACTATGTTCGCATAATTTGTTGCTTATATTTGTTCAGAGAGTTTTAATTTGTTACTTTGTCCATCTGAAAAGGATCAATTTGATCACTAAGATTTGGGATTCCTTTGATTAAAATAAAAAAATCCCTAGTGCTCATAAATCATCAAGCATTAATGTGGGTATATATATACACGCAAGTCAGCTCGGACTACTTGTCACACCTAATGAAACCTTAGGGAGAGAGTTGGGTGGTTTGTAAATGCTCTGGAATTAGGAGTTGTGACGATAATTTGGAATCCTTCCTTTAATAAAGTTGTGGCATGCATACAAGTCAATTTCACTTGTCTTCGCCCTCATATATAGGTAGGACCTCTCAAATATGGCGTTTAGCAGCATCATTAATTATCAAAGCTTTCGTCATCAAGCCAAGAAGATTTCCACAACTTGTCTTGCTCTTTCATGTGTAAACAGTAACCATCATTCTAATACTATAAAATACAGTATATCTATCTTTGCCTATCAAAGCATGCTTAGCAACAACAAATTATTGAATTTCAATTTAATTTTTTTTTATTATTTACAAGTTAATTTTGTTCGAGACATGACGGTTTACTATAAGTAATTGCCAACAATGATTTAGTGAATTAACTCGGAAATTGAATCAGTGTCGAAACCTTAAAGAAAATAAGTGTCGAACTACTTCAACCAACCAACTGTTCGTAAATTGCAATTAACCCGGAAATTGAATTTAGTGGGCCTGTTTCAAGGAAAAACATGTGAAAGAGAAATGTGTAGTCTAAAAATGAGGAAAAGAACAGTACTAAAATTTGTGTGGTGCTGATTGCTCAATATAAATAGGAGGACAGTGTTAAAGCATATTGGGAGCCATTATTTCTTTCATGTCAGACAAAAAAGTCAGTGAACATGTCTGAGTCCTAATCCTTAGTCCTGTAAATGGGGGCAATGGAAAATGGAAGAACATTAGAACAGACTTGCATCAATAATGAGAGAGAATCTCACTCAGCTTAATTAGCTATATGAAATGTGAAACATGTGGGAGGCCTGAGATAGTGAGAGACGTCCCCCTCCCTGCTGATTCATGGGCCCAAAGTACAATTTTTTACACCTAAATTTGGATTCATAAGTCATAAATAATAACGTGAGTAGTTGTAAACTTGTTGCTATATTGTTGAACTAATTTTACTATGTTTTCATTATTTAAACAAGTAATTATTGATTTCATATGTAATAGTATACCCAAAAGAAATAGTTGAACGCTTAAAACATCCAACATTAAAACAGATTAAACAAAGACAGAACAATAACCAGTTTCCGACACATTACATATTTTGAGCAATTGAAAGTGTATCTCTTCCCTGAAAGCACAACTTAAAAACAAGTTATTGGTAAAGATTTCAACTGGTTTTTATTTAACGAATTTCCTACTACTAGACTATAATGATTTCAAGTCATAAAGACAGAATATATAGTCTTTAGTAGTAAATTGCTCTATCTGATGTGTATATGATCAGCAAAAGATGTGCCATCAATCTTGCTTTTGTGCTGAAGCTCCAAGTATTCCCTGTAAGTCAAAGACTTGTATAGCGGTGGGTTGGTCACTGGGTCCAGCAATGGCGGAGCCGGGCTAACCACTGTGTCCAGGTTTGGTCCATAAAGCATGGGCAGGGATATCCTTGCGTCCTTGTTGTTCACCACGGCTCGGTGCATGATACTCTTGTACTTCCCATTGCTCACAATCTTGGAACAAAATTTACATCATATAATTCCAATTACAACATTGAAAAAGAAACTAAATTTGGAACAATTAATGGCAAAGCAAAAACATACCCCTCCGTTACAAAATAACTGTCGTTTTTGGGATAAATGTGATCCTAAATAAGATCGCATTCATTCAAAAAAGTACAGTTATTTTGGAACGTACGGAGTAGTTAAGTAAGGGTATACCTCAACATGGTCTCCAATGTTGGCGAGAATAGCGTTGGGAAGGGGACTGATGTTGAACCATTTCCCTTTGTGTTTGACTTGAAGTCCCCCAATTCCATTTTGAATCAAGAAAGTCAAAAGACCATGGTCTGTGTGAGCCGGCAGCCCAATTGCCAACTCTGGCTGGGGACATGGTGGATACAAGTTGGCTGCCATGAATTGCAGACCCTTTTCCAGATTCAAGGCCTTGTTGAAGTAATCCTCTTCCAACCCCAAACTCTTGGAGATTCCTTTCATAATTTCTCCCGCTATTTCCCGTAGTTTCTTTCCGTATTCTTTAGCAGTTTCACTAAACATTTAGACCAAAATTATAGTATTAGCCAAATTGATATTTCAAAATTATAAAATCCAGGGTTGGGTAAACTCATTGGGATGATGAACAGAAATTAAAAGTACCTGAAGCCTTGTGGCTTGCTGATGGGATGAAACTCAGGATGCAGGAAAACCTTGAGGAAATCCCTCCAGAATAAAACATTATCAACTGAAACATTCATACTGGAACCATAATTAATAGGGTCCAAAATACCCTTTCCTTTAAATTGCATCTTCTCGTCTTCTGGTAGATCAAAAAATGCTGCAGACATATCCACTATTCCCTTGAACAGGCTCTCTGGCACCCCATGATTCACCACCTGGAAACATATGCATGCATAATCAAAAGCTTCAAAAAACACTAAAACCCAAAATCCTGAAAAACGAAAGGAGTAGCTAGTATATACCATAAAGAAGCCCCATTCTTGACAAGCTTTTCCAAGCTCTTGGATGGTTTTGGCGCGTTCCTCAGGGTTACTGGAAGTGAGAAGACCGAAATCAATGATGGGAATAATTCCATCCTCGACTTTAGATGCTTCATCATTCACAATATTGGGGGTTTGCTGGAAGGCGTAAATGGGATTGATGGGTGCCTGACTGTCCAATTCAGCTGCCAATGCTTTGATACTTTTTGGCGCTTGTGGGTGGTGGGAAACAGTGGCAGCCATATTGCAGAGACACACAAGGGGCTGGCTTCTAGAAAAGTGTTTGAGAGAGACTCAGATTTTGCTTTAGAGATAATTAATGGGATTGGTTAAGGAGTCGCTGCGCTTGCACCCCTATTTATAAATTATCTTTTGGGTCATTTTTACTATAACCCGGTAATTAAATTTAATTTACTTTTGGGAGGTAGTTGGAGTTTCTCAAAATTATCCCTTCTAGAAAACAAGAACAAATTAATCATATTAGCTATAGGAAAATCTTTAGCTCCTAAATAATTTTGTCCACATTTAGTTTGAGGGAGTAATTTTAGGGAGAGGTTTGTTGTACTTAGTGCCACGTTTTTCTTTCCTTTGTTTCGTTTTGGAAGAAGGGCAGTCACGTTGTTGTTGTTGTTGAATTTTTTTGTGTAATTTCCCAATTTACACTTCAATTTTTTTTCTTTTCATATCTGTCCTTTCCTTTTGTTAAAAAAGAAATCTGGCATTTCCAATTTTTTTCCCTCCATTCCTTTTATTTAAAAACATGGTTAGCACTGTTGTATTGTGCTCATCTCTCTCTTTATCAAAAAAGAACAAGAGAAATGGAAATAAGGGGAACATGTAATGTAAATTATATGCTCTTAGTCTATAAAAGGTGTTACATACAATATTTCAAAGCTAAATGTTCAAATAAGGGTTTGATGTTTGCAAAAATGCTCTATACTCTATCCTTTGAAAAAGCTCATATTAGGGCTTAACAATGTAAAATCGGCTCAATGTAGGGCCTAACACAGGTTACCTAATTGATAGTGGGTTCTTATTATGCTAATTTTTCAACTTCGGTTTGATTTTAACTTTTTTGAACGATAGGTCTTAAATTGACCATTTTCAAGAACATCAAACCTTTTTTTTTTGAGTAGTACAAGTGGAATTTTATTACAAGCAGAATAAATCTTTATATGCCCAAACATCTAAATGGGAATCCAACTCAAACTAAGAAATCACCTTAAATAACCTACTTAACAAACTATCAAACAAATAAATAAACGAAACTCACATTCCGTGAGATTTGAACCCAAGACCTCATGGTCCAAACACGGTGCACTCACCAGTTGAGCCAACTCAGGTGTTCAAGAACATCAAACCTTGACATGAATAATTAGCCATATTTCTATATATTAACCTACATGCTTATCAAATCACATTTTATCATCTTATCCAAAACAAACATTAAGGTCATCCTTTGAAGCGAGATAGAATCGGATGATGATTTTTGCCTAAAAATGTCATATTGTACCGTACTTTTATGCATAAACCTTTTGTTCAATATCATGATCAGCTCCCAAACTTACTCTTAAGTATAGAATTGATCAAAATTCCTGCTTTACATTTTGTTCAAAATATAAACAAAAGAAAAAATTTGGTTTTCTTTGTTCTTCTATACCCAATATATATGACAATATAAACAAAACGACTTTTGTTCAAGATACCTATATTTAAGAGTTATTAATATATATTATAGTATTATATTAAGAAGGAAAAGGAATATTTTTTACTTACAAGAAAAAGAATTGAGTAAAGGGTGAAAATGTGTTAGGAGTAATCGGAAGTGTTTGTGATCTCACCCTAGCTAGAATCATCGATCACCACTGATATTGATTAATTATAATTTATAACTAATATTATTTATATATAAATAATTGCATTAGATCATTTGCTTTTTTTTTTCCCGAAAGATCATTAGCTAATTACATAATCATTTATATAGAAGTTAATTTGATTAAGAGAATGGAAAATATAATTTCTTATTTTTGGAAACTAGCTAAAAAGTAAATAAAAAATGCACAAATAAAAGGAAAAGAAGACCAGAAAACCAAAGAGAAATGCCCAAAAAAAATAGACCAGTATAATCAAAA
Source organism: Corchorus olitorius (assembly GCA_001974825.2). Lineage (NCBI taxonomy): Eukaryota > Viridiplantae > Streptophyta > Magnoliopsida > Malvales > Malvaceae > Corchorus > Corchorus olitorius. The sequence goes on along the minus strand of AWUE01021101.1, from coordinate 141,292 downwards.
ATTGTTCGCTTAAACAAACGTATCGGGTTCATAGATAGTGTTTGAAAAGAAATTGAATACTAAAAAAGAAAGGAAAAAAGTAATTTTCAAATGGCTGCCAGTCTACCACATAATTATGTGAGAGGAGAGAAGTTAATGGATGGGCACATCTTCTAGAAGAGGTGATAGTGATATTAGTTTCTAGAAGCATGCATGTGGAATATATCTAGAAAGCCATCTCTTTAATTACAAAAAACAAGGTCCACTGGAGTTTTTTATTTTTGGCAATAAAGGTCCACTAGAGTTTAAACAACTAAATATATATATATATATATATACTAATACTAATACTAATACTAATACTAATACTAATACTAATAAATAGTATTTGAAAGACCTAGAAAATTTACCAAAGGCTCCTTTTGAGGATCGATGAAGAGGCTCCATTTGAACTTTTTTTATTCTTTTCTGTCTTTTCTCACTTGTCAAATTACTAAGAAGACCCTAGGTTAGTTTCTAGCCAGTTCTTGCCATTAAGCCCTTTTTTGTAATTATCCTTTTTTTCACATAAATGTTATAATAAATCTTATCCCCCTTAATTATCTAGAATTGTAACCTCTCTTCAAGCCTTTCATGTCCATATGAAGAAGAGAGTAAACTTAGTTTTTGTTTAAGTGCTACACACTTTAAAGGAGGAAACAAAATTGAAGCTATTGCACCTGTCCATGTACAAACTAATATTTTTAATTTATTGCTAACTTTAGGGCATATGCTCAATGTTAATAGTATAGCCTTTTAAAGATGCAACACATTTCAAATCATAATATTTTCAAAATTTCCTACGTATCAAACAATTTAATTCAAATAGAAAAATATTCAAAAAAGTAGATTATTGAACGCCCGACGCGTCAGCGTGGGCCGATCCACTTGTAAGGATTAATTGGAATGTAACGAATATATATGGAACAATTAACGCCAGGTTGGATTAAGTGGTAAGTGGCTTGTTCCAGTTTAAACATGTTTCATTTCTTTCATTTCGATACCTTGCGTACGTAGTTGTCTCCGTTGCTAGACTCACCCACTAAAATCAGGTGCGCGACGCGGATCAGATCCAAATTAGTCGGAACAGAACTCTGAATATCGGATGAGATAAAATATATAATATAATATTATCTATACTATATATAAAAGTACGAATAAGGGGAAACTTTATGTTTTCCGATTATACCTTTTTTTTTTAATATATTTCTAGATTGCCATTATTAAATAATATTTTAATTATTTAATTATTTTAATAATGGAAATTTAGATTATCCTCATTAATTAGGATCCAAAGTGGCCAATAGGGATACCCCACATCATCTTTAGCATATGAATTTTCGTCCAAAACATTCTCCAAGTCGGTATAGGAGAAGATCAACTTTGTCCAGAAATTTCAAGGGCAAAATCATCCATCAAAACGACAGAATTAGGTTTCGAGATAAACATAAAAGTTGTAGATCTCAGAATCCTCTTTCCAATGGTACCTCATTTGCATTTTTCTAAGTTATGGATCAAAAGTTATGAATTTTCTTCCAAAACTGCTCTTTTGAAGTCCTCCTATAAATAGGATTTAACAATACTGCATCAGGGCTGAATCATTACTGCATCATAATTACTAATTGGACTTAGACTCCTTCTTTGGACTTCTATATTAACGAATTGGGTCTAAGAATATCTGATTTATACTTCAAGACATCTGACTTGGTAATTTGGACTTCATAGACTCAAATGAGCCTATTGCGCCGAAATGAGACAAAATCAATTATAGTTTCTCCAAATCTATCTATACTGTATATATAAGTATGAATAATGGAAAACTTTATGTTTTCCGATTGTACCATTTTTTTCAAATATATTTCTAAATTGACATTATTAAAATTTATTATTTAAAAATTAATTATAAAATTTCAATTTAGACCGAATTATAAGTTTGTAAAATTGATTTTCATTTATGAACATGCAAATTTCTACTAATAATGAGAAACTTTATGTTTTCCGATTGTACCCTTTTTCGATTATATTTCTAAATTTCCATTATTAAAATTTAGTATAATTTTATTATTTAAAAATTAATTAAAAATTTCAATTTAGACCACATTATAAGTTTGTCAAATTGATTTTCGTTGATGAACATTCAAATTTCCTTTACCATTATTTTTTGAATTCAATATTTTACTTTTAATTTCAATTTTTTAAATGTCAATAAAAAGATTAAACTAACACTAACACGTGCAATATATTTTTAGTGAAACTCCATCTCTTCGTTATATAATGTTTTGCCGCCTTCACTTTGTTTAATTGGAAATTATTGAGTTAGAAGAGTAGGTGATATTGTGATTTTGATTTTCTTGTCTCTGTGTGGTTATAAAAATTTCATAAGATGGTTATTATAATTTCATGAGGAGGTTATCAAAATTCCATCGTGTGGTTACCAAAATTTCATATGAAAGTTATCAAAATTTCATGGGAAGGTTACCAAAATTTCATAGTGTGGTTACCAAAATTTCATAGTGTGGTTACCAAAATTTCATAGAATCAGGTTATTAAAATTTCTTAGAAAGGTTATTGAAATTTCATAATGTGGTTATCACAATTTTATAGAAAGGTTATCAAAGAGATTATCAAAATGTCATAGCAAGGTTATAAGAATTTCATAGTGTGGTTAACAAAATTTCATAAGAAGGTTACTAATATTTCACGGGGAGGTTATCAAAATTTCATACTATGGTTACTAAATTAGGAAGCTTATTAAACTTTTACTATGGAGTGATCAAAATTTCAGGGAGGATATCAAAATTTCATATGAAGGTTATCAAAATTTTATAGTTTAGTTTTCAAAATTTCATAGTATGTAGATCAAAATTTCATAGGGAGATTAACAAAATTTCATAATGAGGTTATCAAAAAATCATAGAGAGGTTATCAAAATTTGTAGTTATCAAGATTTCATAAGGAGGTTATCAAAATTTTATAGGGAGGTTTATCAAAATTTTATACGAGGTTATCACAATTTTATAGTGTGATTATCAAAATTTCAGAGTGTGATTACTAACAATTCATATGGAGGTTTTTAAATTTTCATAACGTGATTATCAATATATCATATAGAGGTTATCAACATCTCATAGTGTTGTTGGTTATCAAAATTTCATTCGGAAGTTATCAAAATTTCATAGTGAGGTCTTCAAAATTCCTTAGGAATGTTAACAAAATTTCATAAGAAGGTTAAAAAAATTTATAAAAAGGTTCTCGAAATTCGATAGTATCGTTATTAAAGTTTCATAGGAAGATTATTAAAATTTTATAAGGAGGTCATCAAAAATAGTGTAATTATCATTAAATAATTTAATAGGGAGGTTATCATAATTTCATATGAATATTTCCTTTAAACACGTTGGGCCACGTGTAACGCCCGTGAAAGTTAAAACTAGTATATATATACACACACATACATGCAACATTTAATAGATCATATAACGGAATCAATTTTCATCCAGTATTTATACACTTGGTTTATGATGACCTTATATATATCCGCCTCTTATATACTCCCTTTGTTTCCTTTTATCTGTCAGCTCTAACCGAATTTTACATATAAGGAAAAGAAGTTAGAATTAGTAAGATTGATAAATTCAATCTCTCATCATTTTTTATTTGCTAGTTATCAAGAATTAGTTAAATTGACCTTATAAATTCACCTCTAAACTTTTTTATTTGCTTTCCTAAATGCCCCCTATTACATCTCTCATCATTTATTTCTTAAACCACTACCACCCCACTTTTCCATATACTAGTTTTACTTGAGAATTTAATTAACAATATTTTTCAAGAAAAAAAGACAAATATTAAGTAAGGATAAATTTGGGATACAAAGCATTTTATGTTGAAAGGTGAGATAAAAAGGGACAAATATGGATAATAGATATTAAGGAACAGAGGGAGTATACTTCAAAGAGCCAACATGTTTTGTTCCTATCACGTTTTACACAATTGCACAGTTAGAAAGGGTAAAGTTATAAAGTATTTGTTTTTTAATACTATAATATATACAAAGAACATAAAATAATCATCCAGTTTAGAATAATGAATGGAGGTGTACGTAAGTATGATTTTCTACTATACTATATATCACTATTTTCTTATAACTTCATATATACACTATAAGACTTGAGCACAGTTTGACTTTTATAAACAATTAAGATCCTCAAATCTCTTCCTCGAAAAGAATAATAAGATCTTCAAATATCATAATTCATGTTTAAAAAAATGACTTCAAATTTATTTGAATATGAATTGCATCAAAAATTTATATATTAGTGGCGTAACAACTTGTTTATAGTATAGACTATTACTGACTATAGAAGTTGTTGAATTCATTAAGCGGAGGATTGGTGTGGGTGTCTACTAACTCCGACGCTGGGCTAACAGCCTAACAACTGCATCGAGTGCGGGTCCATGTTGCGATATCGCTATCGATATTCTTGTAGCTTTGCTGTTCACCCTTGCCTTATGCAATACGCTCTTGTACTTCCCGTTGCTCATTATCTTTTTGTCCCCAATGCCCACGCCACGGCAATGAATATGACCACTTACATAACAACAAAATAAGATTATTGAGCACCACATAATTACCAGTCGTGCGATCATTTTGTCAACTACTAAGAGAAAGACGTCGATTGCTCCCATAGCCAACTGAGCTCATCCATTGTCACAAGCAACCCCTGACAGATATAAAATTGATGTGACATCTGCCACGTGCTCCCACCTATACATATCAAGATACCACCTCACTAAAGGAGGGCTGATCCTCATTCTCTCTGAGATCTCTCTCTCTAGAAACCTACCATACGCTCAATATCTCATACTTAACCATCGGAGTGCTAACGCGGGGCTCTACCCCCCGCCACTCAGATGTGATCTTGTTTTGTAGATTCATTTCGGACGATCCGAGGAAACCCAATCCATTCAAGAAGAACGACCAATCTCCACCAAAAACCCGTTGATCAACATTGCATCAACAATGGCGCCGTCTGTGGGAACTTGAGCAAAAAGTCTAGCTCTTTCCCGGTTAAGTTTTAGCTCCAACAGTGACTAATTGAGTTTTGACCGGAATTCGGTGGCTTCTCGGTGAACCACCACAGCCACTAGATTCCCCGGAGTTGAATGAGTTCACGACTGAAATCTCAGCCTCATCCGACGTCGGAATCGCCGCTGCGAACCCCCACGATTTTCTCTCTCCTACAACAACTGTCACCGGGGTTCGCGCATTTCCGACCATCATCTCCAAAAACTATCACAACCGTCGGCTTCCCCTCGTCTCAATGAGTGCGATGTTAAAATTTCAATCCGGTCTGTCACTTAAATACGCGGCACGCACACCACGCGCTGTCGGAGCTCCCCCTTTCTCCTCGCGGCTGACGAGTTAGATCTACGGCAAACCACCCATTATTTCGCGACGTCGGGACCAACGGGCGGGAGCAGCAAAACGTAGCAGCTGCCGAAATTTCGCAGCAAGAAACTACCACACGCGCCTACATGCAAGGCACGCGCCGGTAACGCGCTGGAAGTTTTTCTCCATGCACCTGACATGTTTCTGCACAATATCATGATGTGGCGTGATCTGGACCGTCCATGTCAGCGATCCGAGCCTCCAAATGAACGGCTCCTGTCACGCCACATGGCAGACCTGTCAGCGAATGTAGTTTGACCGACCGGTTTGGATCTGTTCGGACCAGAAACTTTGACCGATCGGTTCGATTCCATTCAAATCGGTTCTATGCACTATCAGACCGGTTCCAAAGGTTGTCAGACGTCCTCTTTCCGATTTCGAGGTCAGATTAACCCAATACTTTCTCGATTATTGTGCACCGAAAGTGTCATTTTCACCATAATATATATGCATAAATTAACTAACATGGTCATGCATTCTCATCGTTTAAACGTGCCTACACGTTTTTAGCAATTTTTGATGGTAGTATATGCCTGGTACTCATTCGTACATGCAATCTTATAGCTTCTCTTGGATCATTCTCTGCAATAATTCTCCCACTGTGGGGCAATCAGGCCGAGCGCCATCTTTCTCGGTCGTAAGACCCCATGACGGGCCGTAAGACTGGCGGACGCCTCATTCTCTGCAATAATTCCACCACTGGGGGCAATCAGGCCGAGTGCCATCTTTCTCGGCCGTAAGACCCCATGACGGCCGTAAGACCAGCGGACACATCATTCTCTGCAATAATTCCTCCACTGTGGGGCAATTAGGCCGAGCGCCATCTTTTTCGGCCGTAAGACCCCATGACGGGCCGTAAGACCGGCGGACGCATCATTCTCTACAATAATTCCCCCACTGGGGGGCAATCAGGCCGAGCGCCATCTTTCTCGGCCGTAAGACCCCATGACGGGCCGTAAGACGGGCGGACGCCTCATTCTCTGCAATAATTCCCCCACTGGACGGAAATCAGGCGGAGCGCCATCTTTCTCAGTCGTAAGACCCCATGACGGGTCGTAAGACCGGCAGACACCGTCATTCCAGATAGTAAGTCCCCTGTTGGGCAATAAGGTCGATCGCCCTATATTCCTGTCATCAGTCACGATAGTAAGACCCCGGGCAATAAGGCCGACTCAACAGGTGGACCATGGCAAATCCCCGAAAGGGGACGTGCGCTCCAATTAACTCTTAATGGACGGACCACGACAAATCCCCAAAAGGGGACATGCGCTCCCATCAAGCTCCTTAAGAGGGACCGCCTCAAGCTCCCCAAAGAGGTAATGCCAAACTCCCCAAAGAGGGAATGCCACAAGCTCCCCAAAGAGAGAATGCCTCAAGCTCCCTAAAGAGGGAATGCCACAAACTCCCCTAAGAAGGACTGCCTTGCTTCCCAAGAGGGACGTTAAATCAGGTCGTGCGCCGTAAGACCTAGTGTAAGCCCACCTGCAGTCTCCCCAAAGGGACGTTAAATCAGGTCGTGTGCCGTAAGACCCCAGTGGTTGGCCCACCTGCAGTCTCCCAGAGGGACGTTAAATCAGGTGGTGCGCCGTAAGACCCCAGTGGTTAGCCCCCCTGCAGTCTCGCCATCGGAACGTCAAATCAGGTCGTGTGCCGTAAGACCCCAGTGGTTGGCCCCCCTGCAGTTTCCCCAGTGGAACAAACAATCGGTGCAAACCAGTTGAATGCCCCACACTTCAATATGGAGTTCAGGATGACGATCCCTCACTGCAGCCAGAATGTGGTCGTGCGTCTAGACTGCGTAGCCCAGAGTTTTCCATCCATTTAGTATTGACATCAAGTCGGGCACCCCTTCAGAAAGAACGCCCACTTGGTCTCTCACTTAACATCTCCACACATAAGATGAGTCCAGACGCCTCCACAAGGACCCACTCGACGTTCCACTACCAACGGCATAAGCTCTCCTCGAGTCGCCCGACGCCTCGGCACAGAGTTTGTTTCCTGTCATTCGACGCCTTGGCACGAAGTTCTCTCCCCATCCTTCGACGCCTCGACACTGATCTCATTTCCTGACGACCGACACCTTGTCGTTTGGAGTCTCGGCACGAATCCTATTTCCCGCCACATCAGAATAAATCCAGAAAGATGTTGAGCGACGAAAAAAAAAATACCACTCAACAAATACACCCCGTTAGCACTACACAAGCACAAAATAGCCAGATAGTCCAGGCACTTAGAATAATGAGCCGCTCAGTCGGTCACTTTATAACCCTCCATCGTTCCTGGGGGGCAATTGTTGAGCACCACACAATTACCAGTCGTGCGACCACTTTGCCAACTACCAAGAGAAAGACGTCGACTGCCCCCATAGCCAACTGAGCTCATCCATTGCCACAAGCAACCCCTGACAGGTATAAGATTGACGTGACATCTGCCACGTGCTCCCACCTATATATATCAAGGTACCACCTCACTAAAGGAGGGCTGATCCTCATTCTCTCTGAGATCTCTCTCTCTCATGCTGCTCTCTCCCTAGAAACCTACCATACGCCCAATATCTCATACTTACTTAACCATCGGAGTGCTAACGCTGGGCTCCACCCCCCGCCACCAGATGTGATCTTGTCTTGCAGATTCATTTCGGACGATCCAGGGAAGCCCAATCCATTCAAGAAGAACGGCTAATCTCCACCAAAAACCCGTTGATCAACATTGCATCAACAAAGATTATATTGTTTGTCCCATGCAAAACGTTGAAGATATATGAAGTAATATATTTTTTTGAAAAGGCAAAGGTAATAAAATTTATTGCTAGAAACGGCATTAGAAAGTACAAAGATACAACGAGAAAGAGCAAGCAACCATCACAACAAACCAGCACAAAAAGTGATACATAAGTAATTGCAGAAAAAAGCCACTAAACTAGTATTGAAACAAGCAGAAAAAGCAAAAACAACCAGCCCAAACTAGCGACAGCAAGACCTGTTTAAGGGTCGTGTCACTCGTCCAAGCCCGTAAATTCGTCCGGTATTTGGGAGGGTTTGGACAAAAATTTGAAACCCGTAATTGGGTGGATTTGAACAAAATTTTAAGACCCCTTTACAAAATGTGTCGGGCTTGGTCTTAGCCATAAAAACCCGACCCGAGCCCGGCCCCGCCCGTATACTTACATAATTAGATTATTTTATTTGTTTTTAATTAGATAGACTAGTTAAAATATTCATTACATGTGTAAATTAATTATTTTAATAAAAAAATATATATATTAATTAAGCTTTAATATATAATATATAATAAATAAATAATAAATATATTTTAAACAATAAATAAAGAGTTAAAAATAAATAAATAATATATATTTAATTACTAAACGGGTGGGTTTAATTTGGACAGGCCTTGGACAAAATTATTTAATTGGACGAGTTTTGGTATAGGTAAAGACCCATTTAGTCGGGTCGGGCCGGACTTGAACAAGCCATATAAGTATAAATCAAAGGTTGGATACGACCCAAATCCGGCCCAGCCCATAAACACCTCTAACGACAGCACGCTTGAACAAGACAAGGGAAATAATATATCAATGACATGACATGAAGTAATATTAAATAGGAATTATCTTATCAATCATTTTCATTTTCTTAAAAAATTATATATTAACTTTAATAATTAATCCTATTTTTATTGGTTTTTTTATTCAGTTGGAAAACAAACGGTGATTTTTTTCATTCAATAAAAATAAATTATAATTTTTTTAAAAAAACTTGACATTCAAACCAAATGTCTGATGGCAAAACAAATCATAATGATGATTGAAGAATGTAGGTGATTGTCTAAGAAAAAGATATATATGATGGAAGATTTCACAATCAAATTACATCTTTCATTGTGAGTCAAAATTCAAAATCTATATCATTTTCAAATTTTCATCAATTTCATAAGTGTTAGATTAAAAGGATAAAGATTTTTTTTGTTTCAAAGAAAGCGATTTAGTCCTTATGTGGTGATCTAGGCAAGGAAAAAAGGAGGAAAATAGAAAGTTAAGAAAAGTATACCTCAAGATGATCAGCAACGTTGACGAGAAAGGAATTGGGGATGGCATTAACGCTGACCCATTTCCCTTTATAATGAACTTAAAGGCCCTGGGTTTCATTTTGAATGAGAAGAGTCAAAAGACCATGATCTGAATGAGGAGGCATCCCTATTGCCAGCTCTGGCTGAGGACATGGTGGATATAATTTGCCACCAGGATTTGAAACCCATTTTCCAAATTCATGACCCTCTCTATGTAATTCTCTTTTAACCCCAAGCTCAGGGATATACCTTTTAGTAACTCCATTGCTACTTCTCGAATCCTTTTGCTGTATTCTAAAGCAGTTTCACTATGTTCACAACAATAGGGGAAATGAAATTATATCAGTCTTAGTCTATCAATAAATTTAAGTTACGAAGTATAGTTTAGGGGACAAAATTTCCTTAACTCTAGAATTTAGGGGCAGATATAATAAACCAAAAATTTATATAGCAATAACTGACGAAAAAAATGGGGTTTTTGATGTACCAATTTCTTGACTTTTATGTATTAATTTTAAGAATTCTAAAACTTATATAATTAGCTGTGATTAAACATTGTATTAATTAAGTAATTAAATAAGGTAGCTGGGATAGTATAACAAACACTGAAGGCAGCGGGCTTGTTGAAATTTAGGGATTCGGCTCCCCTCCAATACACTTAATATCCAATGATTTCTAATATAGGCCTAGATTAATGACACCTATTAATATGACCTTTGAATGGCTGAGATTAAAAGATGGATCTAAACCTCACTTTCCTTGGTTATTGACGATACTTCACGTCGTTTCTTCCCCTCCATCGTCTTCTTCAACTTGTTCTTTGCTTCACCAAAATCAAAACTGGACAAAGGAGGAGAGTGGATGGTGATTTAAAAAAAAAAAAAGAAAGCGAGTCCTATCGCACACCATCCGCCACTTGCAAACCCATATGATTGTCAGAATCTTTGCAATCGATACATAGACCCAGAAATACATTGCAGACAAGAACAAAAATCACCCAAAACTGTAAATTTCTTAACCTTAAAAGCCCAACAAGAACAAACTCTCAATTAAGGATTTATGCTACGGTTTATGGTTGTAGATGTCATGTCATTAGACATTAATCCAAGATAAAACATAAATAAAAAAGGAAAAGAATTTCATCACGTGATTTCTAGAGGAGATTTTCATTATAAAGAGATGAAATTTAGGGATTTCATGATTTATTCCTTCTTTTTTTAGGTGTTCTTGTGAAGCAAATGTTTTGTGGTGTTTTTCGTGGAGCAAAGAACCTAGGCGAAGAAGATGACAGAGGAAAGAATACGGTGTGAACTCATCCAAGTGGAGGTTACATCCTCTATTAATCTTAGCCATTCAAAGGTTATATTAATAGGTGTCAATAATCTAAGACTATATTGGAAATCATTGGATACTAGGTGTATTGGAGGGAGCCGAACCCGAAATTTAGGATGCATGAAGACCTTGAGAAAATCCCTTCAATATAGAACTTTCTCCACCGATACGTTGGAACTCGTTCCACACCTTATTGGTTAGCTCCATCACATGTTTCGCCTCAAATTCTTGCTTCTCTTCCTCCCTCAACTCAAAAAACCCTTTACTTGCCTCAATTATTGCCTTCGTCATGCTTGTACCCCATGATTGGTCACCTACACATTTTTTTTGGTGAATAAAAAAAATTAATTAGCTTAAATTTATAAAGTCACCAAAAAAAAAAAACACACACACACATACCATGAAGAAACCCCAATCTTGACAAGCTTCCTTAAGTTGTTGAAGGATTCTAAAGCGTTCATCAGGATTATTGGAAGTGAGAAGAGAGATATCAATGAGTGGGATATAATTGGAGTAGTCATCAATATCCGAAAATGCTGTAATTTGATCATCATCATGGCTTGCAATGGAGTTGTAAACAGACGGGATGGAAGTAAGACCAGGCAACTGATCAGCTAGTGCTTTCACACTAGTTATCTTGGTTGCCTGGTCGGATTTGGGAACCCTATTGCTTCCATAATTTGATCAGAGGGGAGAGGGAAGAATTTTCTGTGTTGGACCAAACTGATCATAGTATGAGCTATTATACTTTAAAACTATATATATAGAAGAAAGAAATCATGGATATCAAACGTGGAAAAAATGGTAAATTATAGTGTAGTGTAAATTTCCAAGTGTACATAATATAAGCAGGCCAATATCCGATCGATGAGTCCATATATGACTATATGGTGAGTGATGTAAATTATCACCTCAACTACGAACAAAATCCAATTTGGAGGACCGACTACCTAATGATTAATCGATGTGCTTTAAACAAAGATTAAATTGAAGTATAGCACCTAATTAAGCAAATTCGTTAATCCGTACTGCAATTCGTTAATCCGTACTCCAAGTGTACATAAATACGAAAAATTGGACAATGCAGAAATAAAAATTTGTTTATTGATATGAAGAATATATTGTTGGACTTATAATTCTTCTGATTAGGATTTAAGTTCTAATAACTTGTGAAGTATATTATATATAAGAAACATATTGTTAATTTTCTTTCTCTTTTTGTTTTGTAGTGTGTTATCTTCTGAGTGAACTAAATAGCAAGCCCTTGTGCCAAAAAAATAAAATGAACTAAATTGCAGGCCCATATTAATCTTAGTATGATTGGGCCGGGTAGATGTGTATATATATAGAGTTTCAGACTTTCGGTAGCTTGGGATTTGTTGTAACTTTGGATATTTCAGGAATTAACCAAACAAATAATTATAGCGGAAAACAACAAAACAAATTCTCAATCTAATCAATCCAACATTATGGGTGATTCTCTCACAACAATATAAAGCTATCTCAGTTTTTTCTCAAAAAAAAAAACCTAAACACAAACTGCTTATTTATACTAACATAGATTTAGACTCCAACAATTCCTTTTGTATTAGGAGGATTCTTGTCTTCTTCAAATACATCAGACTCCCATTCCATGGTCTCATTATGCAAGCTTTGAAGCACCCTGTAACCACTTCTAGTAGTGTACTGCCCTTTATTGTCATAGTGCCAAACTAAAATATCATGTGGCAGTCTCAAACTTAAAGGTATATGTAAGATAGCATCAGCCTCATGGGTATCAAAAATGTTTTGAATAAATTTAGTATCCCAACCACTTCCATCTTCATTCATCAGCTCAGAAACAATGAGATCATCGGGAATCTTCCCAATACCCGAATGTGGTATAAAGCCTTGGATTTTTGGAACCCATCGATCATGAAGGACTCGAACACTTCGACCATCACCAATACGCCAACGCAATCCATAGTGGAGTAGTTCACGTCCCTTCAAAATACTCCTCCATGTAAAAGATGGCTTCCAACCCAATTTTGCCTCCATGAACGTTGTTCTGGGATAATAACGTGCCTTAAGGATTTTGCTAATCAAGCTATCAGGGTTATGTAAGAGTCTCCATCCCTGTTTGGATAACATGGCCATGTTGAAATCTTCCATATCACGAAAACCTAGTCCACCAAAATCTTTAGCTCGACAAATTGTCTTCCATGCTACCCAGTACATAGGCCTTTTATTCAACTGCTGTTTCCACCAAAATCGGCTGAGCATGCCATCAATATCTTTGCATAAACCTTGGGGGAAAGCAAAGACATTCATAGCGTAAGTGGGAATAGCTTGTAAAATTGATTTTATCATCACCTCTCTCCCACCTTGAGACAACCATCTCACATTCCAGCTTGCAATCTTCTTGGCTATCCTTTCTTTTATCCAGTTAAAAGTACTCCGCTTATTTCGACCAACTAAAGTAGGCAAACCCAGGTACTTTTCAATTATACTGCGTTCCTCAACTTCAAAAGTGGATTTTACATCATCACGGTCCGAATGCTTGGTATTCCTGCTAAACAATACAACCGACTTTTCGAAGTTGATTTTCTGACCCGAGCATCTCTCATAAATCTGTAGATAATCCTTCACCTGTTTGCTCTCAGCTTTGTTAGCTTTCCCAAAAAGTAAGCTGTCATCAGCACCGAAAATAAGGATCTTTTCGAAGTTGACAAGGCAGTTCTGCGGAAGATTTGGACTGCAGAAGTGCCACCGAAAATAAGGATCTTTTCATGGAGGCTTTTTCACGACTCCTTACCTGTCATGGATAGTCTTCATAGGAGAGGTTTGGATGTTGATCAGTTCTGCCCACGGTGTAAACAAGAACCTGAAACTTGGTTCCATGCCATAAAACAATGTCCTTTTGCCATAGAAGTATGGGAACATGTTTGGGGTTTTTTCTCCCATGATGATTCGGTCTCGCATGATGGTGATCCAGAGACAAATCCTGAGTGGTTTCGACTTGGCCTCATTACGGCCTAGGCCATTTGGGGAGCTCGGAACAATATGGTGTTTGAAGATAAAGCCATTCGGCCAATTGAAACTGCAGCTTTTGCTTTCTCATATGCGCAGGAATTTACAAGATGCCAAGATGCTATGAGGGTTCAATTCACTAGGGGTGAGCCACGATGGGTACCACCAACAGGTTTTATCGTTAAGATTAATTTCGATGGTGCTGTTGAGACTGTTGGCAACTATGGTGGCTATGGAGTCATTGCTAGGGACTCGAATGGTCAAGCTTTAGGTGCCTGTGCTGGTAGAATTTCTTTTGTTAGTGAGGCTTTTTTCGCTGAAGGTTATGCTATAGTTCGAGCTTTACATTGGGCAAGGGAGATGGGATTCATGGAAGTGATTGTGGAAGGGGATGCTCTTAGCATTATTAAGAAACTACTTTCTCCAGATCTCGACTTTTCACCCATAGGAGCTTATATTGAGGAAGCGAAGAGTCTTAGCAGATTGTTTCGACTTTGCTGTTTTCAACATATCCCTCGTTGTTGCAATTCGGTTGCTCACGAGTTAGCACGTTATGGTTTAGCATTACATGAGGAAATTGTATGGATGGAGGATATGCCTAGTACTTGGCTACACAATCCTCTACAGACTGATTGTGCATTTTCTTCTTCTTAATGAATAAACTGTTTTTACCTCAAAAAGAAAAAAAAAGGAGGATTCTTGTCCACGAGAAATTATTAGGTGGGATTGACCACCACGTCATCAATGGGACCAACCACTATGATGGCAACTCAACAAATTTCTAAAACCCTGATTTTTCAAATTTAGGACTTACCCTTTATGTACAGTTTATTCTTCAAGGGGACTAAACCCTGTACTAAATTCGTGCCTAAATTTTAGGAGTTGACTTGATGTGGCACAATCTTAGTGATTGGTCCCATAGGTGACGTGGTGGGACGATACTATCTAATAATTTCTCCTTGTCCACCAATCAAAAGTCTCTACAAAATCATCTAATTAGGAATTGGATCAAAGTCATAATAGACCTAGTTTCTTTAGGTTAAAGAAAACCTACGTATATTGGTACCAAAAAAAATATATATACATATTCGTTTCTCACTTGTAGCTGCAGGGCAATAGGTAGACATCATAATAAAGAAAATGGGCCAGAGCTCTTCAGGTAATTCTTTTGGTTTTTGTAGTTTGATAGAAACAATTTAGATTTCAAATTGGGTTTAATCGTATTGTAACATTTGCAAAGGTATAAAAAACATCATACTATGTATATTTATGGGTCGAAATTGTACAAAAGATAAATAGAAAAAAATACATGAAATCGTTCCAACCCTATATGTTACAATACTTTTTCATTAATATTTAGCAAGATCATAATTTCTGAATGAAGAACTACATATATCTATATAAGTTTTTTTTTTCCTGTTGTCTGTTTTTGGGTTGGGTTTCTTATTGTTTTTTAATTTTTCTTTAAGATTTTATATATTAAATATAATAATATATTACTGTTGATCTCTATATAGTTTAAAAACAGAAGCCTGTTGATCTAAAAAAGAAAAAACAGAATAGCCTGTCAAAAAACAGAAGCCTCAAAAACAGGAGGCAGGGGAGACACGATATATATGGAGGAAAGAGGCACCAGCACATTATATTTTAAAGATTGACACATTCTCTTAAGTGGTTTCGTAATTGACAAATACGAATCTCGTGTTTTTGAAGCCAGTGGTTACAAATGGTGGGTTTCAATCCTCTCCGAAAGAAATACTATAATTAATTAATAATAGTTTCTTACTTTTAAAATTTAATGATTAAAATTTCCTGATTATGAATGGCTTCATCTTCCAATATGGCAGGAAATTGTTATTGTGCCCCAAGGAAGTCCAAGCAAATGGGATGCCCAAATCTATCAGCCTTAACTTGGAAATCTCAGAAAATGATAATACTTTACCCCCTGGTTGGGAGATCAATGCCATTGTCAATTTCTTTGTCTATAATCATAAAAAAGACAAGTACTTGTCAAATCAAAGCAAGGCTAATCTTCTTCATTAAGTTTAAGGCTTTTGTTCATTATAGACGTTTTTAATTCTCTTGGTTAAGATTCTGAATATTTATTATAACTAGTACTTTGTCACATGTTCCACACGTGGGGTGAAAGTTTGTTGGAAATCGATTTTAATGTACATGTTGTGTAATATAATGTTTTTGTTAATTTTTAAAAGATACATCCTTAATAAATTTAGTTAACTTTTAGCAATGGTGAAGGTTGTCAAATTTTTTAACTAAGATATAAAGTTTTAACTTTATATATTATATTTTTTGTGTAATATGTGGATTTCTTTTAGTACTTTGCCACTGTTCCACACGTGGGATTGAAGTTTGATGAAAACTGATTTTAAATTACATTTTGTGTAATATAATTTTTTTGTTAATCTATACCTTATTATTAAAGTTATCCTCAAACTGTTGTATGCTCAACATTTGGCATTTCTCCTGTTGTATGCTCAGTTTGATGAAAACTGATTTTAAGTTACATCTTGTGTAATATAATTTTTTTGTTAATCTATACCTTACTATTAAAGGTATCCTCAAATTGTTGTATGCTCAACATTTGGCTTTTCTCCTGTTGACATTTGTCCAAAGCTGATTGGTTGGAGAAAACAAATATATGTTATTATATATTTAGAATTCTAAATAATATTTGGAACATTGATATTTTTTTTAGGAAAAAAACATTAAATTATAATCAAAGTAAAACTCTATTTTCTTTTTCCAGTAGATAATATTTTTTAGGGATCCAGTAGATAATTATTTGAATAGACATTAGAATTCTAACAATATTTCCTTCCATTTAACTTAATTGTTATTACATAAGATAAAATTGTACTTAGAACTGAAATTACTTAATTCCAATTATAAACCGAAAAACCCGACGCGAATGTACGAGGATAATATCTAGTGAAAATATTAAATTTGTCCAAATTCTAAAAATTATTGGGAATAAACTCATCAATTTTTTTAGTTTGACCAAGGGTATCCCTAAGCCATTTCGGCATGAGACTAATCCCTTTCGGGCCTGGAGCGTGAAGGTTAAAGCCCTCCCAACAACTGCACTTCCGAGGGATCAAACTTGTGTTCTCACCCTTGCCGGGGTGGAGCCGTGGAGGCCACTAAACTCATCAATTTTTCATTATAAGTAAATTTTGTTAACCATTTTATCAATAATAGAAGTTATCAAATTTATAGTAATTAGTTATTGAAAAATTATATATAGCATCAAAAACTATACGTGAACCAACAAATTCAGTAAATTTTCATTCGTTAACAATTTCATCAACAATGGATCCCATCAAATTTATAATATACAGTTACTAAAAAAACTATGTAGTTATGAAAAACGCTTTACACCAACAAATGCAATAACATTTAATGATAAGTAATTTTAGTAACAATTTAATCAATAAATGCAGTTATCAAAGCTACAATAGTTAGTTATTGAAAAAGGTATAACAGTTATAAAAAGGTTATATATGTATCAACAAATTTAAACTTGTTCATTATATAATTTGTCAAATTATTCTGAGAAACGATTTGAGCTTTGGTTTCAAAAAAAAACGCATTTGGAATGAGTATTTTCTCAAGAACAATGTTTTGTGTGGAAACGTAGAAAACCGTGAAGTTAATGTTTTTGTCTTCTTAAAAAAACTTTATTTGGTAAGCCTAGTTTCCAATAAGCTCTACTCAGTTCGAGACACGACATTTGAGAGTTGTATTTGTTCGCAAAACCATGAAGTTGAGGTTTCGGGATTTAAAGAAAGTTTTATTTGGTGAGCCAATTTTTCAAATCTCTACTGACTTCGATACATGACATTAGAGCATTGATTTCAAAAAAGAAATCATTTTGGTCATTTTCAAATAAATAACGTTTTGCGCACAAACACACAAAAATGTGAAGTTGAGGCTTTAGGCTTTGAAGAAAGATTTATTTGTCAAGCCACTTTCCAATGAGCTCTACTACCTCCGAAACACGACATCTGAACGTTGGTTACACAACTAACGCATTCGGAATGAACATTTTCTCAAGAATAACGTTATGCGCACAAACGCGCAAAATTGTGAACAAAAATTGTGAAGTTCAAGTTTTAGGTTTTGAAAGCTTTATTTGGTGAGTCCACTTTATAGTAAACTTTATTCAAATGTAATGAAG
Organism: Corchorus olitorius; assembly: GCA_001974825.2. Classification (NCBI taxonomy): domain Eukaryota; kingdom Viridiplantae; phylum Streptophyta; class Magnoliopsida; order Malvales; family Malvaceae; genus Corchorus; species Corchorus olitorius. The sequence goes on along the minus strand of AWUE01021101.1, from coordinate 123,215 downwards.
GGAAACCTAATATGTACTAATTTTTCAATATGATTCTATGTTGGTAGCTGTTTTTATACTCCAACGTAGAAATATTGATAACCACACTACGAAAATTTGATAACCTTATTGTGAAATTTCGATAACCTCAATATGAAAATTTGATAACCACAATGTGAAATTTTGATAACCACACTGTGAAATTCTGATAACCACACAATGAAGTTTTGATAACCTCATTGTCTATGAAATTTTGATAATCACATTATAAAATTGGTAATCGCACTATGAAAATTTTGACAACCACACCATGGAATTTCGATAACTTCCCTATAAGAATGAAATTGTGATATTCTCTATATGCAATTTTGATAACCTCTCCATAATATTTTCATAACCTCCCTATGAAATTTTGTTAACCATCCTAGGAAATTTTGATAAAAACAAATTTTGATAACCTCCCTCCCTATGAAATTTTGATAAGAACAAATTTTGATAACCTCCCTCCCTATGAAATTTTGTTAACGTTCTAATTAATTTTGATAATCACACTATAAAATTTCAATAACCTTCGTATGAAATTTTGATAATCTCCATAAGAGATTTTGATAACTTTTTTTTTATGAAATTTTGGTAACCTCTGTATGAAATTTTGATAATTACACTACGAAGTTTTGATAACCTCCATATGAAATTTTGGTAACAACACAATGAAATTTTAATAACCTTCCTATGTAATTTTGGTTTGATTGTCAGATTGATTTCTATGTTGTGTCAATTACGTCATTACATCTTCCTTATTGTTTATTGGGGAAAATATGTGTATTAGATCATATTATGACAGGCTTTTCTACTTTGTTTCCTTCTACTTCACATCTTCTCATCCCCGACTTTCTCCTTTGATCAACTTCAAAGTTTTGTCGGATAATTCCAGCTTTGATATGCTTTCAAGCTTTGAGCAATTGCAAAAGGCTATGTTTTCTAATTTTGGTTCTTGGCTTTATTGCTTTCTAATTTTACTTGTACCCCTAAAAAAACCCTCAATATAATACTCTCATACATTTATTATAAGGTTTCTTTATGGGATTAAAATTTGATGGAAACTAATTTTAAGTTATATGTTGTGTAATATAATGTTTTTGTTAATTTTGAAAAGATTAAATTTGCCCAAATTCCTAAAAATTATTGGGAATAAACTCATCAATTTTTCGTTATAAATCAATTTTGTTACCCATTTTATCAATGATAGTAAAAGTTATCAAATTTACAGTATTTTGTTATTGAAAAGTCATATATATTATCAAAAACTATACGTGAAACAACAAATCCAGTAAATTTTCATTAGTTAACAATTTCATCAACAATGGATGCTAACAAATTTATAATACACAGTTACCAAAAAAGCTATGTAGTTATGAAAAATGTTTTACACCAACAAATCCAATAACATCTAATGATAAGTAATTTTGGTAACAATTTAATCAATAAATGAGTTTATCACATTTACAATACTTTAGTTACTGAAAAAGCTATAACGGTTATTAAAAAAGTTATATATGTACCAACAAATTTAAAAGCATTCATTATATCATTTGTCAAATTATTCTGAGAAACGACATTTGAGCGTTGGTTTAAAAAAAAGACATTTGGAATAAGCGTTTTCTCAACAATGTTTTGTGTGAAAACGCAGAAAATCGTGAAGTTGATGTTTTTGTCTTCTTTAAAAAACTTTATTTGGTAAAGCCTAGTTTCCAATAAGCTCTACTCAGTTCAAGACACGATATTTGAGAGTTGTATTTGTTTGCAAAACCATGAAGTTGAGGTTTTAGGTTTAAAAAAAAAATCTTTGTTTGGCAAGCCAATTTTCCAATAAACTCTACTAACTTCGATACATGACATTAGAGTATTGGCTTTTTAAAAAAGAAAATCATTCTGATCATTTTCAAATAAATAATGTTTCCCGCAAAAACGTACAAAATTTTGAAGTTGAGGTTTTAGTTTTAGGCTTTGAAGAAAAATTTGTTTAGCAAGCCACTTTCCAATGAGCTCTATTGACTTTGAAACATGACATATGAGCGATGGTTACACAAATAATGCATTCGGAATTAACATTTTCTCAAGAACAACGTTCTGCGCACAAACACACAAAATCGTGAAGTTTGAGTTTTAGGTTTTGAAGAAAGTTTTTTTTTTTGGCAAACCCACTTTCCAATTAGCTTACTCACTCTGAAACATAACATTTGAGCGTTGGTTTCACAAATAATGTATTTGGAATGAGCATTTTCCTAAAAACAACGTTTGGCGCTCAAACGTGCTAAATCGGGAAGTTGAGGTTTTAGACTTTTTAGAAAGCTTTATTTGGCGAGTCCACTTTACAATAAACTCTATTTAAATGTAATGAAGGGAAACCTAATTTGTACTAATTTTTCAATATAATTCTATGTCATTTTGGTAGTTATTTTCATGCTCCAATGTAGAAATATTAAAAAAAAAGATAACCACATTTTGCAAATTTGATAACCTCATATGAAATTTCGATAACCTCCCTATGAAAATTTGATAACCACACTGTGAAATTTGGGTAACCACACTATGAAATTTCGATAACCTCAGTGTGAAATTTTGATAATCTGCCTATAAAATTTTAATAATTACACTAAATAAAATTGGTAACCGTACTATGAAAATTTTGATAACCACACCATGAAATTTCGATAACCTCCCTATGAGAATGAAACTGTGATATCCTCTCTATGTATTTTCGATAACCTCTCCATAAAATTTCCATAACCTCCCTATAAAATTTTGTTAACCTCTCTAGGAAATTTTGATAAGCACAAATTTTGGTAACCTCCCTCCCTATGAAATTTTGGTAACCTCTGTATGAAATTTTGATAACTACACTATGAAGTTTTGATAACCGATATATGAAATTTTGGTAACCACACTACGAAATTTTGATAATCTTTCTATGTAATTTTGGTTTGATTGTCAGATTGATTTCTATATTGTGTCAACTGCATCATTACATGTTCCTCATTGTTTATTAGGGTAAATATGCACATTAGATCATCTTCTGGCGGACTTTCCTACTTTGTTTCCTTCCACTTCATACTTTCCCACCTCGACTTTTTCCTTTGATCATCTTCAAAGTTTTGTTGGATAATTCCATCTTTGATATGCTTTCAAGTTTCGGGCAATTGTAAAAACCTATGCTTTCTAATTTCTTAAAGTTTAAATTTTGAGACTGAGTTTTGTTTCTGTTATCCTATCTTTAACAGTAGTTAAGTGTCAAAATTTAAACCTTAAGGATCAAAATTTACCAAAAAAAGTTATGTTTGCAGTATTGTATACTTCTTATTAATAGTACTATTATTCATATTTGGAAAATATAAAATATAATATAACTTTATTTACAGTTTCAGTGGGGAAGATTGCCTTCCACCCATCTCAAATTATTTTCAAACTTTGATTGGGCGTTTTATTTCTCCTCTTTTCACCATTAACCTCCAAACATGTTTTTGGTAAATTTACTATGTTTCTAAAGGTGCGATAAATTAATGTTATCCATTGATCTTAGAAATATTCACATGTGTGACTATATCATAATGCGGAAGTGAGTCTTTTCTTAGGATTATGCGCTTATGATATTTGATTACAAAGTAATCAATGAAATGTAAGTATGACAATAAAAATTTCAGTTTTTACTCATAATTTCTGTATTAGAGCTATCAATTACGTACTTTTGTTTTTGTTTTTTTTCTGTATTAAACTATTTTCATAATAATTTTAATTTAATTTTTATTATAAATTAATAAAAAAATATAAAAATACTGATGAAAATAAACTATTTTCATAATGATTTGAAATCATTTTTGTTTTTGTTTTTGTTTTTGTTTTTTTTTTTTTTTTTTTTTTACGAAAGCTATGTACCATTAATTAGTAACTCAACTTTGAGCTTGAATGTGATTTTTAAGGCTATATCAAAAGGAAGAATAAAGTCCTAAAAAAATTTATATATTTAATAATTGTGAAAATAATTAGGACCATAAGTTTAATTCTAAGGTTATGAGAAATATAGAGAGTTAATAGTTGATACCCTTTATCCCTATAAGGAGATTAAATAAATTTCAATTTAACTGTATAGATTTCTTCTTAGATAATCACCACTATTATTAATTTATAAATAAAAGTCTTATTTTATCTGAATTGCTAAATACCGCCCCCTTTTGACACTTTTGCCCTTTGCTTCATTTTCCTCTAAAACCTTCAAACTAAAAATCTCAAATTTTCAAGCCAATCACCAATAATAATTATCATAAACCCTATATTGACCCTAATTAATAATAATTATCATAAAAACTCATAATTTTAATTTTTTTTTAAAAAAAAATTGATCTAGGCGCGGTGCCGTACTCAGAGGGCGGCACTCGCCATGGCAAATAAATTAAAAAAATTGATTCAATTAAATTATCTTAAATAAATTTTTAAAAGAATTGATCTTGGCGCGGTGTCGTCCTCCGGGGACGGCACGACCATGGGTGTGCCGCCCTGTGAGGACGGCACGACCATGGGCATGCCGCCCCAGAGGATGGCATAGATCAATTTTTTTAAAAAAAAAATATTTAAAATTATGAATTTTTTATGATAATTATTATTAATTAGGATCAATATACGGTTTATGATAATTATTATTGGTGATTGGCTTGAAAATTTGAGATTTTTAGTTTGAAGGTTTTAAAGGAAAATGAAGCAAAAGGCAAAAGAGTCAAAAGGGGGCGGTATTTAGCAATCCCCTATTCTATACATAACATACACAATTTAAAAAATATAGTATGGCTATTTTGAATTTTACTGGAAATTTTTGAACATTGAACAATAATTTGAGGGAAAACTTTTTGTTTTGTTTATCATAGATTTTTTTTTGTGGATATAGATTTTTTTTTAACAGAAGTATATGTCGTACTCGTACAATAATTTCTGTTGACCAAAAAAAAATCGTGCAATAGGGTAATTTTTAAATTAAAACTCTCATTCTCTATAAAATAAATTATTTAAGAAAAAAAAGAGAGAAAATGATTAAATAATATAATAGGATTCATTCATGTGGTGTTTCTATCAGCTCTAATTTTACCCAAGTGGAGGGGCGTGTTCTGCCAGCTCCAAAGGTAAGAAATCATAAATATCTTGGTGATGTACTACTAATATGCTTCTTGATGTACTTGAATTTATATTGGTTTTTTTAGGATTATGCTAATGGTCTTTATTTTAGATCTACACTGTAACTTTGTCATTTTTTTGACAGTTAAAAAATGGGCAATGGAGAAGAATTGTTTGCACGGAATGGGTGATGGAATTTCAACAATAAGGTTTTCTCTTTACACCTTTCAGTATATATTGATGATAAAACTTTGATTTTGTCCAAGTTTTAATTATACGTTTTACCTTGTTGAGCTAGGAAAAATGTTTTATATATTTATTTATTTTAAAGGCCTTATAAATTAATAAAAAAATTGAATGATTAAAAAGTATACTTATTAAAAAATTATTATACTATAATACTAAGGCTATTTGTGAAAATTCCCAATTAAAATTTTTGAGTTCGTGATTTTATATAGTAATAAGATAGTAAGATAGTAAGATAAGATAAGATAAGATAAGATAAGATGTGATGATAGATGGGAAGTTGCATCGCTTCCATGAAACAAAGAGACTTTGTGAATATGACTTCAACTCGTACTCTATCGACGCTTTGAATAATCCTAGTAGTGGATACCTGAAAAATGATTGCTGCGTGGTTGGGGTGGAGGTGTTTGTGGTAAAGAATCAAGGCAAAGGGGAGACTTCGTCCATGAAAAAAGAACCCCATCTTTCGACTGCTTTGACTTGGAAGATTGACAAGTTTTCGGAGTTGACAGAGGAAGACTGTTGTTCTGATGAAGTATTGTCTTATGGAGGATACGAATGGTATGTCCTATTATTTATTATTCATCATGTTAACAAAGATTTTTTTTGTCATTTGTGTGCATGATTAATGGCAATTGATGAGGCTATTGGGTTATGCAGGAAATTGACACTTTTTCCAAAAGGAATTCGCGACGAGCTTGAGGGAAAGTATGTGTCACTATGTCTAGAAGTCGATAATCACCAATACCTTTCTCCTGGGTGGGAAAAGTATGTGAAATTCAAGCTGCGAATAAGGAATCAAATTTCTGACAATCATAAGGAGATTACAGGCAAGCCAATACTAATTACATCATTCATTAACATGAACTCACCTATAGATTTACAATTACAGGCTCTAATTAATATTAACTAATTTTCTAACAGAATCATCACTCATTAATTGACTTTTTTTATTGGGCAGATCACCACAAGTTCTGTGCAGCAGAGCCAGACTGGGGTACGAGTGATTTTCAAGATACTCTTATTGTTGAAGGCCAAATAATTGCTTTCTCTGAGGTCAAGATTTTCCACGATGAAGATTGAACATGGCCGTCTGATGCTTATGCATCCTTTTTTATCCGTACAATAATTTAGTTTGGTTGGTATATATACTTGGGAATATGATCACTATGAAATTTTGAAACTTGCAACCAACAAATTAGGTTTATACTATTTTTATATATAGTACAACGCCAACCAGCACTCCAAATGAACTCCGCAATCTAGCAAACACTTTGTTTCAATATCTGCTTATTGAAAATTCAGAACTGAGAATTGAAGCAAGCGATTGCTAGAGATTTCAAGTCATACAGACAGAAAAGATACATAGTCTTTAGTAGTAAATTGCTCTATCTGATGTGTATATGATCAGCAAAAGAAGTGCCATCAATCTTGCTTTTGTGCTGAAGCTCCAAGTATTCCCTGTATTTCAAAGACTTGTATAGCGGTGGGTTGGTCACCGGGTCAAGCAATGGCGGAGCTGGGCTAACCACTGTGTCCAGATTTGGTCCATAAAGCATGGGCAGAGATATCCTTCGTCCTTGTCGTTCACCACGGCTCGGTGCATGATACTCTTGTACTTCCCATTGCTCACAATCTTGGACAAAATTTAATTACATCATATAATAATTTCAATTACAACATTGAAAAAAGAAACTAAATTTGGCAGAGCAAAAACAGAGTTAAGAAAGGGTATACCTCAACTTGATCTCCAATGTTGGCTAGAATGGCATTGGGAAGGGGACTGATGTTGAACCATTTGCCTTTGTGTTTGACCTGAAGTCCGCCAATCCCATTTTGAATCAAGAAAGTCAAAAGACCATGGTCTGTGTGAGCCGGCAGCCCAATTGCCAACTCTGGCTGGGGACATGGCGGATACAAGTTGGCTGCCATGAATTGCAGACCCTTTTCTAGATTCAAGGCCTTGTCGAAGTAATCCTCTTCCAACCCCAAACTCTTGGAGATTCCTTTTATAATTTCTCCTGCTATTTTCCGGAGTTTCTTTCCGTATTCTGTAATAGTTTCACTGAACATTCAGACCAAACTTATAGTATTAGCCAAATTGACATTTCAATGGATGAATTAATGATGAGATTCAGAAACCAACAATGAATCAAGAATCCAGGGTTGGGAAAGGAAAACTAATTGAGATCAAAAAGAGAAGTGATTAAAGTACCTGAAGCCTTGTGGCTTGCTGATTGCATGAAACTCAGGATGCAGGAAAACCTTGAGGAAATCCCTCCAGAATAAAACATTATTAAAGGAAATATTCATACTGGTACCATAATTAATAGGGTCCAGGATACCCTTTCCTTTAAATTGCATCTTCTCATCTTCTGGTAGATCAAAAAATGCTGCAGACACATCCATTATTCCCTTAAACAGGCTCTCTGGAACCCCATGATTGACCACCTGGAAAGATATATGCATAATCAAAAGCTTAAAAACTAAAACCCAAAATCCTGAAAAAAGAAAGTAGTAGCTACTAGCTAGCTAGCATATACCATGAAGAAGCCCCATTCTTGACAGGCTTTTCCCAGCTCTTGGATAGTTTTGGCGCGTTCCTCAGGGTTAGTGGAAGTGAGAAGACCGAAATCAATGATGGGAATAATTCCATCCTCGATTTCAGATGCTTCATCATTCACAATATTGGGGGTTTGCTGGAAGGCGTAAATGGGATTGATTGGGGTCTGACTGTCCAATTCAGCTGCCAATGCTTTGATACTTTTCGGCACTTGTGGCTGGTGGGAAACAGTGGCAGCCATTGCAGAGACACACAAGAGGCTACTAGACAAGTGTTTGAGAGAGACTCAGATTTTTCTTCAGAGCTAATTAATGGAATTGGTTAGGCCGTTAGGAAGAGTCGCATTGCTTCCAAGTTGCACCCCTATTTATACCAGTATTTGTCAAATTTGAAAAATTCACCGGCAAATTGATTTCATCCACACCATCTTTGATTTTTATCTCCACCGACATAGTGAAATTCACCGGCAAATTGACAATTTGTAACCCCAAAAGTCAGCTTGTTCCCATGGCAAGAAGGCTAGAAGGCACCGACTTAAGCTGCCTATATAAATGGCCGTCTGATGCTTATGCATCCTTTTTATAAATTACAATAATTTAGTTTTGTTGGTATATATACTTGGGAATATCACTATGAAATTTTGAAACTGGCAAACAACAAAGGTTTATACTATTTTTATATATAGTACAACGCCAGGCAGGAGTTATAATTCTATTCTGGATATGAGAGTACTTACTGAAAAACACAATTAAAGAGAAAAGATGATTTGATTTAACTACGTATTTTGAGCAATAGCCAGTGTATCTCTTTGTCGAAGTAATCCTCTTCCAACCCCAAACTCTTGGATATTCCTTTCATAACTTCTCCTGCTATTTTCCGAAGTTTCTTTCCGTATTCTTTAGCAGTTTCAGTAAACATTCAGACCAAATTTGTAGTATTAGCCAAATTGTCATTTCAATGGTTGAAATGATGGGATTCAGAAACCAACAATGAATCAATTCAGCATCAACCTAACAAGAATCCAGGGTTGGGTATACTAATTGGAATGAAAAAGAGAAATGAAAGTACGCAAATATATAAAATAATCAATGTGCTTTAAACAAAGATTAAATTGAAGTAGCACCTAAGCAAATTCGTTCATCAGTAATGCAATATTATGTCATATATACGATTTCCTTAATTGATCTAATTACCGGTAGATTAATTAAGGAGTAGTGCTGTTACATGCGAATATGAATATCAATATGAAAAATTGGACAATGCAGAAATCAAAATTTGTTTAATTGATATAAAGAATATATGGTTGGACTCTTAATTCTTCCTTCTGATCAGGATTTAAATTCTAATAACTTGAAGTATTGTTTGATGCAAAAAATGTAAGGGTTCTCACCTTGTTTCTTCTATGCAAGAGTGGGGAATTGATATCCAAATATGAGATTGCAATTGTTCTAAAATAAAAAGTTCTTATTAAGAACACTAGGAAAATACAAATAGAATGAGATTAAATGATCTCGGATGCATGCTTGATTACAAGTGTTTAAAAGAAATTCTAAGTTAAAGGAACTACTCCTAGGATTCAAGATTACTCTAATTCTATGGGTTACTTCTAAAAATCTAGACAACTATGATGATTTCTTGACTTCTTGTCTTTGATGAATTTGCCAACCATTTGGACATAGGAAAAACTCCTATTAATAGTGTCCAAATTAGTAGTTAATTAACTTCTCATCCGAAATTTTTTAGACATGTGAAATGCATTTTGTTCATTCCCATTTTAAGTGGAAATAACCGGCCATTAACTCACTTAATTAACCATAACTAGATCGACCTCCCGCGCTCTGCATGCAGGTGTTTTATTTCATGAGTTTTTTTTAAGAAAACCCATTTAAGAAAAGTAATTTTTAGGTGATTTTAAGAAAATTAAGTTAAGAAAACAATTTCATTAGTTAACTTGGTAATATTCGTAAAAAATAACGGGGAATGACCATCCTTACTTTTGAAGCAAACCCAAGAAGCAATTCTTCTTCTCCCTCCTCAATTTGTTTTATAATTTGAATTGCATAAATTAAATACAGAGGTTCAAGAGGCAAACGATCAACAGGAAGGCATGCAGACAGAAGCAGGCAAAAGGGAGAAAAATGGAGGAAAGAAAAGAGATCGTAGAGAGGGTTGGGGAATACAGAGAGAGAATACGAAAGAGTAATGGGCAGAATGGAGTTCTTGAGGTCTGATTTAGAGGAGAGGAATGATCATATATATAGTTATATGGGATGGTGCAGCAACAGGTGGAGCCGTCATCGGAGACGGAGCCGGAACCAGTGGCTTTTCCATATTAGGAACAGTGGGACTGGGAGCGGAGACCAGTGGAAATTCCGGCGATGGCGGCTTTCCGGTTGGCGATTGCGAAAGTGAAGAGGCAGGGGATTGAGCCATGGTATTAGAAACCAACAGAGCCATTAACATGAAGCAAACAATGCTTGATGAGTTAGCCATTGGAAGTGAAACTGAAAAGGGAAGAAATTAATAAGAAATGAAGAGATCGAGTGGTTAAAATGAAATATTTATATGAAATTATAATAACCTTCTTATTAAATTATGATAATTACACTATTTTTTATGACCTCCTTATGAAATTTTGATAATCTTCCTATGAAATTTTAATAACGATACTATGGAATTTCGAGAACCTTTTTATAAATTTTTTTAACCTTCTTATGAAATTTTGTTAACCTTGCTAAGGAATTTTGAAGACCTCACTATGAAATTTTGATAACTTCCCAATGGAATTTTGATAACCAACACTATGAGATGTTAATAACCTACATATGATATATTGATAACCACGTTATGAAAATTTAAAAACATTTATATGAATTGTTAGTAATCACACTCTGAAATTTTGATAATCACACTATGAAATTGTGATAACCTCGCTATGAAATTTTGATAAACCTTCCTATAAAATTTTGATAAACCTCACTATAAAATTTTGATAACCTCCTAATGAAATCTTGATAACTACAAATTTTGATAACCTCCCTATGATTTTTTGATAACCTGATTATGAAATTTTTTTAATCTCCCTATGAAATTTTGATCTACATACTATGAAATTTTGATAACCCTCGTATGAAATTTTGAAAACTAAACTATGAAATTTTAATAACCTTCATATGAAATTTTGATATCCTGCCTGAAAGTTTGATTACTCCATAATAAAAGTTTAATAACCTTCCTAATTTGGTAACCATACTATGAAATTTCGATAACCTCCCCAGAAATACCACTATGAAATTTTGGTAATCACATTTTGAAAATTTGATAACCTCTTTATGAAATTTTGATAACCTCTCTATAAAATCTTGTTGACCCCTCTATGAAATTTTGATAATCACATTATGTAATTTTGATAACCTCGCTTTGAAATTTTGATTATAACACTATAAAATTTTGATAATCTTCTTATAAATTTTGATAATCTGATCTCTATGAAATTTCGATAACCACTCTATGAGATTTGATAACCTTCTCAAATCTTGGTATTCCTTATTAAAATTATACAAAATTTTAATAATGGCAATTTAAAAATATATTTGAAAAAATGGTACAATCGGGAAACATAAAGTTTCTTATTATTCGTAAAAATTTGCGTGTTCATAAATGAAAATCAATTTTACAAACTTATAATTCAGTCTAAATTGAAATTTTATAATTAATTCTTAAATAATAAATTTTAATAATGTCAATTTAGAAATATATTTGAAAAAAGGGTACAGTCAGAAACATAAAGTTTTCCATTATTCGTATTTTCATATATAGTATAGATAGATTTGGAGAAACTATTGATTTTGTCTCATTTTAGTCCAATAGGCTCATTAGGCTCGTTTGAGTCCATGAAGTCCAAATTGTCAAGTCAGATGTTTTGAAGTCTAAATCGGATATTCTTATCCCCGGTTCGTTAATATGAAAGCCCAAAGAAGGAGTCCAAGTCCAATCAGTAATTATGATGCAGTAATGATTCAATCCTGATGCAGCATTGTTAAATCCTATTTAAAGGAGGATTTCAGGAGAGCAGTTTTGGAAGAAAATTCATAACTTTTGATCCATAACTCAGAAAAAATACAAATGAGATACCGTTGGAAAGAGGATTCCGAGGTCTACAACTTTTATGTTTATATCGAGACCTAATTTGATCGTTTCGGTGGACGATTTTACCCTTAAAATTTCTGGATAAAATTGATCTTCTCCTAAACCGACTTGGAGAATGTTTTGGACGAAAATTCAGATGCTAAAGATGATGTGGGGCATCCTATTGGTCATGTTGGATTCTAATTAATGAGGATAATCTAAATTTCCATTATTTTAATATTGGAATAATTAAAATATTATTTAATAATGGCAATTTAGAAATATATTTGAAAAAAAAGGATACAATCGGAAAACATAAAATTTCCCCTTATTCGTACTTTTATATATAGTATAGATATACTGGGTAGGCAAAGGTAAAAAACCATTGAACATGACATTTCCTATATTCTATGATTAATGGTGGATAGGAGAAATTATTAGGTGGACCGGGTCCACCACGTCATCCGTGGTCCCGACCAATAAGATTTTGACAAGTCAGATTTCTTCCTAAAATTTAGGCACAAATTTAGCACCAGGTTTAGCCCCTAGTTTCACTAGATGAGATTTACAAGGTAAGTCTCTAAATTTAGGACATTAATTGGTTAGGGTTTTAGAAGTTGTAGGAAAAACTCTGATTTGTCAAAATCTTATTGGTCGGGACCATGAATGACGTGGTAAACCCGATCCACCTAATAATCTCTGATAGAGAGAAAATAAATGAATTGTATTTATCTCGTTAAAAACAAAATAATCTAGGCCCCACATGTTTATTCAGTAATCAATAAATTTACTCATTTAATAAACACAATATAATAGATCAAAACTCACCTAATTGAATAAATACAAAAATATTGATAATTGACATTTGTCAATAAGAGCTTTGCTCATAAGATTAATAGTAGGTATAATTAACCACTTAATTAACTACTAAAAGTCTTATCATTTTATAAGCTCAATAGTAATTAAGTTTAAGACCAATATAATCCTTGGTTTAATCTTCCAAGGCCCAAAAACATTAGGTCCGGCCCTAATGTTAGTTTTGCAACCCAACAAGTATATTTTTTTTACAGAGATGTATTGTGTTTTTTTTTTCTTTTTTTGCTACATAGAGATGTATTGTGTGTTATGCTCTGATCAGTGAACTAAATAGCGGGCCCATATTAATCTTAGTATGATTGGGCGGGATAGATGTGTATACATATATAAGTTTCGGATGCTTGGGATTCTTTGACCTATAGTTTTTTTAGGTTAAAGAAAACCTACCTATATATACATATTTTCAATTAGCTTTCTCACTCACTTGTAGCTGGTAGCAGCAGGGCAATAGGGTAGGTAGACGATCATAATAAAGAAGATGGGCCAGAGCTCTTCAGGTATTTCTTGGTTTTTGTAGTTTGATATATAGGAACAATTTAGATTTCAAATTGGGCATCGTATTGTACCATGTCAAAGGTATTAAAAAACAATATCATAATATATATATGTGGGTCGAAATTGTTCAAAAGATAAAAAGAAAAGAAGAATACATGAAATCATTTCAAAGGAGTAATATACATCGTATGATTTTAACCAAAAATATAAATCGTATGATGGATTAACCCTATATATATGTAATTAACTTTTTCATTAATATTTAGCAAGATCATAACTTCTGAATGAAGAGTTACATATCTATAAGTTGTAAGTTCTTTTCCTTTCTTTTTTGGGTTGGGTTTCTTATTGTTTTTCTGTTTAAGATTTTTTAAATTATAATAATATATTACTGTTGATCTCTATATAGTTCCAAAACAAAAAGCTCAAGAGGTAGGGGAGACACGATATATATGGAGGAAAGAGGCATCGGCACACTATATTTTAAAGATTGACACATTCTGGTCAACAATTTCATCAATTGACAAGTACGAATCTCGTGTTTTTGAAGTCAGTGGCTACAAATGGTGGGTTTCAATCCTCTCAAAAAAGAGATATGATTAATTAATAATAGTTTCTTACTTTTAAAATTTAATAATTAAATTGTCCTGATTATGAATGGCTTCATTTGTTCCATGGCAGGAAATTGTTATTCTGCCCCAAGGAAGTCCAAGCAAATGGGATCCCAAATTCTATTAGCCTTTATTTGGAAATCTCAGAAAATGAACATACTCTACCCCCGGTTGGGAGATCAATGCCATTGTAAATTTCTTTGTGTTTAGAAGTCTATCTCTAGAACCCAAATACCATTAGCCATAATTGAGTCCATTTCATCATTTACGGCTTCTTGCCAAAAAGCAACATCTCTCGAAGCTAAAGCTTCCTTTAAGGTCTTAGGATCATCATCAACATTTAACACCTCAAATGTGTTTAGAAGTCTATCTCTACTTCCTTCAACAAAGAAAGTGATAAAATCAGAACCAAGATCCTTTTCTTTTCTTGGCCTTTGACTTCTTCTAGGTTCTGAGGGTTCTTCTAATTCCTTCCTTTTAGAAGAACTAGGACTTGAAATAGGAACATTACTTTGATTTTCAGAACTATGAGGTTGATTAATACCATCATGTATGACATCATTATGCACAAACGTATTTTCAAAAAATTCAACATGAATGGATTCAACAATCACATTCGTTTCCAAATTTAATAATCTATATGCCTTTAAATTTTGAGCATATCCTACAAAAACAGATTTGATACCTCTTGATCCAAGTTTTTCTTTTTGAGAATTCGGAAGTCTATAGTAGGCTATACACCCCCACACTTTAAAATATTTAATGTTTGGTTTCCTTCCATACGGTGAAGTATAAATTTTCTTTAATGAAACTCTATTAACAATGTGACAAGTAAATAAAGCTTCTCCCTGGTAAATTAGCATTCAATAACATTGCGTTTACCATATCAACCAAAGTACGATTCTTCCTTTCCGCCACACCATTGTGTTGGGGAGTAAAGGGGGCTGATTTTTGATGAATAATTCCATGTTCTTCACAGAATTCATCAAAATCATCAGAGAAATATTCTCCTCCTCTATCACTTCTTAGAACTTTAATTTTTCGTTCCTTTTGATTCTCAACTTTTGCCTTAAATTCTTTAAAGGCTTCAAATGCTTCATCTTTTGTTTTAAGCAAATGAACATGGACATATCTTGAACAATCATCAATGAAAGTAATAAAGTAGCGTTTACCACCTCTTGTTAACTTTCCATTGAGTTCACAAATATCCGAATGTATCAAATCAAGTAATTGTGTTTCTCTATTTGCCTTAGGAAAAGGTTTCTTTGTGATTTTTGCTTGTGCACAAACTTCACATTTATTAGCATAATCATGTTTGCAAGTAAAATAATCATGTGAAGCCATATACTTAAGAGTAGCATAATTTAAATGGCCTAATCTAGCATGCCAAAGATTAGAAGATTCAACATTATAAAGAGAACCAACCAAGTAAACAGAAACTGAATTTATTTCATTAATGCTTAATTTGAACAAGCCATCAAGGGAATAACCCTTACCAATAAAAACACCATTCTTGGTGATTACAACTTTGTCAGATTCTAAGAGTATCTTAAGCCACGCTTAACAAGTAAACTTGCAGAAACTAAGTTCCTTTTAACATCAGGAACATGGTAAACATTCACTAGAGTGAGCTTTTGGCCTGAAGTAGAATTCAAAGATAAATTTCCTTTGCCAACAACACGAACAGCAGCCTGATTTCCCATAAACACTTCAGATTGATTTTCAACATAAGTGTTAAAGAGATCCTTGTTGTTGCAAATGTGTATGGTTGCACCAGAATCAATGAAGAAATCAGAATTTGCAGCAACAACCGCATTCACTTCAGTGACTACAGCAACATAATCTTCATCTTTCACTATGTTTGCTTCATTGGTCTTAGAGGAAGAACCAGATTTTTTGTCTTCCCTTTTCTTGTAGCGGCATTCCTTGATAAAATGCCCCTTTTTACCACAATGGAAGCAAGTTTTGTCACTCTTGTTGTTCTTCTTAAAGCCCTTGTTATTGGCTTTAAGACTCTTAGACTTGTCTGATTTGTTTCCAGACTTTGCCCCAACCGTATGAACTTGTGATTTGTTCTTAGAACTTTCTGCAGCATCTTTGTCCTTGGACATTTTCTCATCCCTGATTCGAGTCTCACACTCAATTTGCAGATGAGTCTGAAATTGCTCCATAGTTATAGCATCACTGTTCAACAGAATCTTCTTACAAAAATTCTTCCAAGAAGGGGGCAGTTTGGATAGAATAGAACCAATTTGAAGTGCATCAGGGACTGTAACTTCCAAATCCCTTAACCTGGAAACCAGAATTTGCAGTTCATGGATTTGATCCATGACAGACTTGTCATCAGTCATTTTAAAATCAAAATAATTAAGGGCCAAGAACTTATTTGTACCACGTTTTTCATACTGGTACTTAGTCTCAAAGGCAGTCCAGATCTCACGAGGAGTTTGCGGAGGAGAGTACAGATCATACAAACGATCAGTGAGTGAATTGAGAATAAGGCCACGGCAAGTCATCATATCATCTTCACGAGCCTGGCGTTCAGCCCTTTGTTCTTCAGTATCATCTGGTGTTGCTGCAGGCAAGACAGGCAGATTCTCATCAAGAACATAAAAGACCTTGACAGCGGATAAGAGGAATCTGATCTTGTCTTTCCATCTTGTAAAATTTGTGCCATCATTTGATTCAGTTTCCCAACATCATGTTGCGCCAGAATCTTCATGGTTGCATCGTTGATAGCCATGGTTGATCAATTCCAGAAAACTCAAAATCAACAGAGGAAGAAATATTGTATTTGAATTGTTAGAAATTTTCTGAAATTAGAGAGAAAACAAGACTTAGAGGCGCCAAGCTTTCTCAAACACAATATTGCTTGAGAAATCAAACAAAGTTTTTGGTAGTTTATACATATTCAAATAGGTAACCGAATTTTCTTTAAGGAAAAATAAAAAATTAAGACTTTAGAAATTCTTAAGTCATCAAGGCCCAAGATGCCCAAGTGCCCTCATCAAAGACCAATAAAACTAGTCTATTGACCTAGATCCATTAGTAGATAAACCAAGCCCAAATGGCCTAAATATCTATTAGCCCACATGTTATCTAAAGATAACCTTTAAAGCACTTAAGCCTATATAAACCAATGGCCTTTGTATTCCCTTAGCAATGTGGGATTCATTCCACATCAACAAACTATATAACATTCCCCCACTAGTTTGTTGACTCAAAACAACCATCTTCACTTAAAAGCATAGTGCATACAAGAAGGATTCTACGAATTGGACCTTCAATTAGTGTAAGCATCTCAGGACGCTAACGAAGTACATGGTGTCCGAAGATTGAACAATGACTCCTTTCGTCTAGGGTCGGAAACACCATACACACTATACTTAAGTTCTTCTAACCAGATTTCTTGTTTGCTTCTAGCACTATGACTGGCCCTGTGCTAGCGATCCATTTTCTATGAATATGTACAAAAGCAAAACTCTTTCATACTTTTGTTGAAGCGGCACCACTTCATATTCATATAGGTGGAGTCACTTATTGTTGATCCATGCCTAACAACCTTTTATTGCTCCATTAAGAGTTTAATAACTCATCCTCTCTTATCACATTAGTACTAACAACTTTTATTCAGTATGGGACATAGTTAGCACTTTGAAACAGACATGTCAATGACTTGTTATTACCACATTGAACCTCAATCTATAACCGATTTGGTCAAGCGAGGTTGGGTTCCCATCATTGGTGTCTAAGGGTTATATTTTAATCCCATACTACTTGTAGTCTCCCACACCTTATCTCTAGGCAATGCCTTAGTTAACGGATCCGATAAATTATTTGCTGACTTTATGTAGGAGATAGTAATTGTACTATTAGAGATCAATTCTTTAATGTAATCATGTCTTAGGCTTATATGTCTAGATTTTCCATTATAGACATTACTAAAAGCACTAGACATCGTCGCCTCACTATCACAATGTATGGTTACAGGCGGCATGGGCTGAGGCCAAAAGTCAATTTCAAGTAACATGTTTCTTATCCATTCAGCCTCTTTTCCCGCGGATGCTAAAGCTATAAATTCGACTTTCATAATCGAATGAGCAAGACATGTTTGTTTCTTTGATGCCCAACTTATAGCACCACCAGCTAATGTAAATAACCAACCCGAAGTTGAGTTATAATCACCTAATTTGGTGATCCAACTTGCATCGGAATAGCCTTCTAGTACTGCAAGATAATTGAAGTAACATAATCTCAAATTTGAGGTATGTTTTAGGTAACCAGGTACCCTTTCAATTGCTCTCCAATGTTCCATACTAGGGTTATGAGTAAATCTTGACAATTTACTAACAGCATATGCTATATCCGATCTTGTACAATGCATAGCATACATTAAGCTCCCTATGGCGCTTGCATATTTCAATTGTTCAATTGGTCTTGCATCACTTTTAACAAGTGTAACACTTGAATCAAATGGAGTAGTATATTTTCTAATCTTCAAATAATTGAACTTATTTAAAAGTTTCTCTATATAATGAGTTTGACTTAACATATACCCATTATCATATTTGATGACTTTAATGCCCAAAATAGTATCTACTTCTTTAAGATTTTTCATCTTAAATGTAGAAGTAAGAAATTTCTTAGTTTCATTGATACCAATCATATTAGTACCAAAAATTAGCATGTCATCAACATAGAGACAAATAACAACTCCATATTCACTGGTAAACTTTGAATATATGCATTTATCGGCGGTGTTATGCCAAAAACCAAAAGATAAAATGGCGGTATCAAACTTTTCATGCCATTGTTTAGGAGCTTGCTTAAGACCATAAAGGGATTTAACAAGTTTACACACTTTATTTTCATTACCGGGAAGAATAAAACCTTCCGGTTGCTCCATGTAAACTTCTTCCTTAAGGTCACCATTCAAAAAAGCAGTTTTTACATCCATTTGATGTATATGCAACTCATAAATGGAGGCTAGAGCAAAATACACTCTAATAGAGGTAATTCTAGCCACCGGTGACTAAGTATCAAAATAATCAATTCATTTCTTTTGAATGAAACCTTTAGCAACCAAACGTGCTTTAAAAGTTTGTAGTGAACCATCAGAATTATATTTCCTTCTAAAAATCCCATTTATTCTAAATAGGTTTTGAACCCGGAGGCAAATCAACTAGAACCCAAGTACCATTAGTCATAATTGAGTCCATTTCATCATTTACGGCTTCTTGCCAAAAAGCGGCATCTCTTGAAGCTAAAGCTTCCTTTAAGGTCTTAGGATCATCATCAACATTTAACACCTCAAATGTGTTTAGAAGTCTATCTCTACTTCCTTCAACAAAGAAAGTGATAAAATCAGAACCAAGATCCTTTTCTTTTCTTGGCCTTTGACTTCTTCTAGGTTCTGAGGGTTCTTCTAATTCCTTCCTTTTAGAAGAACTAGGACTTGAAATAGGAACATTACTTTGATTTTCAGAACTATGAGGTTGATTAATACCATCATGTATGACATCATTATGCACAAATGTATTTTTCAAAAAATTCAACATGAATGGATTCAACAATCACATTCGTATCCAAATTTAATAATCTATATGCCTTTGAATTTTGAGCATATCCTACAAAAACAGATTTGATACCTCTTGATCCAAGTTTTTCTCTTTGAGAATCCGGAAGCCTATAGTAGGCTATACACCCCCACACTCTAAAATATAATGTTTGGTTTCCTTCCATTCCAAATTTCATACGGTGAAGTATAAATTTTCTTTAATGGAACTCTATTAACAATGTGACAAGAAGTAAATAAAGCTTCTCCCCACAAATTGTCTGGTAAATTAGCATTCAATAACATTGCGTTTACCATATCAACCAAAGTACGATTCTTCCTTTCCGCCACACCATTGTGTTGGGGAGTAAAGGGGGCTGATTTTTTATGAATAATTCCATGTTCTTCACAGAATTCATCAAAATCATCAGAGAAATATTCTCCTCCTCTATCACTTCTTAGAACTTTAATTTTTTGTTCCTTTTGATTCTCAACTTTTGCCTTAAATTCTTTAAAGGCTTCAAATGCTTCATCTTTTGTTTTAAGCAAATGAACATGGACATATCTTGAACAATCATCAATGAAAGTAATAAAGTAGCGTTTACCACCTCTTGTTAACTTTCCATTGGGTTCACAAATATCCGAATGTATCAAATCAAGTAATTGTGTTTCTCTATTTGCCTTAGGAAAAGGTTTCCTTGTGAGTTTTGCTTGTGCACAAACTTCACATTTATTAGCATAATCATGTTTGCAAGTAAAATAATCATGTGAAGCCATATACTTAAGAGTAGCTTAATTTAAATGATCTAATCTAAAATGGCAAAGATTAGAAGATTCAACACTATAAAGAGAACCAACCAAGTAAACATAAACTGAATTTATTGGCTTTTTATTCTTCCAAAGGAAGAAATCACTCATTAATTGGCTTTTTTATTGGGCTAGCTCTAAACCACAAGTTCTGTGCCGCTAAGCCAAGCTGGGGTGGTAGAGATTTTCTACCATTGGCTGATCTCAACAATCCAATCAATGGATATCTGGTTAAGGATACTCTTATTGTTGAAGGCGAAATCATTGCTTTCTCTGTCAAGGATTTTCCACAACGAAAGATGAAGATGGTCTCATGCTAATACATTCTTTTATCAATACAATATATATTTTTGTAATTTCTTGGTATGAAATCTTCTAAGTATATATACTATTTTTGTAATTTCTTGGTATGAAATCTTCTAAGTATATATACTGTTTTTCACCTGCTTGAAGGAAACTAAAGGCAATAAATTCTCTCATAGTTCTGAAAAAATATGTAGTTTAAAGTATAGAACAATAAACCAGTAATTTCCCACACACCATTACATATTTTTTGAGCAATTAAAAGGATCCCTCCCCTCCAATTAACCCCACAATCTAGCAAACAGTACTTGTTTCCATATCTGCTTAAAGAAAGCACAACTGAAAAAACAAGTGATAATTGCTAGGGATTTCCAACTGGTTTTTATTATATATACCATCATTGACAATGACACTATATATAATGATTTCTTGTCAGACAGACAGATCATATATATAGTCTTAGTAGTAAATTGTTCTATCAGATACGTAATTGATTTAAAAAAGCTTTGTCACCATCAGCAAGCTTGCCATATCGCAAAAGCTCGACATATTCCCTGTAAGTCAAAGACTTGTATATGGGTGGATTGTTGACAGGGTCTAGCAATGGCGCAGCTGGACTTACAACTGCATCCAGTGCTGGTCCATGACCCGTGGCTATGGACATCCTTGTGTTTTCCTTGTTCACCACGGCTCGATGCATCACACTTTTGTACTTTCCGTTACTCACAATCTTGGTCAAATTAATTAATTAAAATAATAATTCCAATTAGAACATAAATAATTGATTGGAAAAAAAAATACTGAAGAATTAAATTAGGTGTGTGAGTGTGTACGTACCTCAATATGATCACCAATGTTGACTGTAATTGAGTTGGGAAGGGGATTGATTTTGACCCATTTGCCTTGGTGTTTCACTTGAAGTCCTGCAATTCCGTTTGTTATGAGGATATTCAAAAGACCATAATCTGAATGAGGGGGCAGCCCAAGTGCCAATTCTGGCTTCGGACATGGTGGATACAAGTTGACTGCCATGATTTGCTGCCCATTTTCTAGATTCAACTCCTTGTGCAAGTAATCCTCTTCCAACCCCAAACTCTTGGATATACCTCTTAGTATTTCCGATACTATACGCCGGAGTTCTTTTCCAAATTCAAAACTAGTTTCACTATATATATCCCACATAAACGTTTCAGATCAGTACTGGCAAGGCTCCAATCTAAATTATTTGAAACAATCAATTGATTCAACAGAAAAAAGGAAATGGCTTATTAGCCTTTTTTGGCTCTTGAATTATGCTGTTAAGAACATTTTGTCCCCTAAACTAAAATCGAGACAATTTTTCCCTTGAACTTCCTAAATTCAGAACAATTTTCCCTGCCATCAGGGGTAAAATGTCATTGATTTTGGGAAGTTTAAGGAATAACTGTCTTGAATTTGAAAATTTAGGGGTAAAATGTCCTAATTTGAAGTTTAGAGGGTAAAATGTCATTGACGCAATAGTTCTATGGGCAAAAAGCTGAAAGGAAATTAAATAAGAGATGATATAGATCGAGTACCTGAAGCCTGGTGGCTTGTTGATTGAATGAAACTGAGGATGCAAAAAGACCTTGAGAAAATCCCTCCAGAATGAAACATTTCCCACCCTAAGGGAACCATAATTTATAGGGTCCAAGATACCCTTTCCTTTAAATTGCATCTTCTCTTCTTCAGGTAGATCAAAAAATTCTGCAGACCCATCCATTATTGCCTTGAACAAGCTCTCTGGCACCCCATGATTGATCAACTGAAAACATATATATATATATATTCATAATCAGAGCTTAATACATACTGAACAAAAGCTAATTAAAACGTGAGTAGTGATTTTTAAGTACCATGAAGAAGCCCCAGTCTTGACAGGCTCTTCCTAGGTCTTGGATGGCTTTAGAGCGTTCCTCAGGGTTAGTGGAAATGAGAAGAGAGAAATCAATGGTGGGAAGAGTTCCATCTTCGGCTGAAATTGCTTCATCATTCACAATATTTGGGGTTTCTTGGAAGGTGTAAATGGGATTGATGGAGTTATCATGACTAGGCAATTCAGCAGCCAATGCCTTGACACTTTTTGGGGTGTCAAAAGTAACAGATGGTTGCGAGGCAGCCATTGCAGACATACAATTAATATTGCTTAACTTCTGCAGGCTTTAAGGTTAATTTGTAATGAATTGGCTAAGGGGATGAATTGGTTAAGCACCTCGATTTATACTAGTAATTGCCATTGGGTTGGGTAATAATTACTTTATATGATTATTATATGATGTACTTTCGTTTGATCAAAGTCAAACAAAAAAAATGTACCAAAAATAAAGTCAAACAAAAAAAAGCATAGGCTAGCTCTACCAACCAACCATCTTCGATCATCTAGACGGAAGTAGTATTTAAAATCTGGTAACTAAAAATACATATTATTATTATTATTTATTTATGTTTAAATTTTAATCACATTTTTCTCCCAAATATATGAGTAATATAGGGTATTGTGGACGGCGTTCTTTTTATTTTTTGTCATAATGCTAGACCTGGTAATTCGTGTTCTGACACGACACGACACGGCTGACATGAGATACGTTTAGTCGTGTTCGTGTTTGACTTATCGTGTCTCGTGTCTGAATCGTGTCGGACACGATTAAAATTATCGTGTTTCGTGTCCTAATCGTGTCAAGACACGATTAACACGTTTAAGACACGAGTGACACGCTTTAATTAACAGGTTAACACGATAACACGAAAGACCTGTTACACGACACGTTAGACACGCCTAATTAAAACCCTTAAATAACCTATATTCTAAATTTCTAATATACCCAAATAATTATTATAAAAAAATATACTCAATTAATTGATTTTACTCATATTTGTGTTAGCAACTTTGCTAGAATTGATATTCATATTTGTGGACAATTTATCTTTATGTTTTAAAATTAGACATTTATAGCTCTAATTATATATATATATATGGTTTACTTAATTGAAATATTTGAAAAATAGTATCGTGTCAAACGTGTCGTATCGTGTCAAAACCTGTTACACAGCTTAATCGTGTCGTGTCGTGTCGTGTCCCGTGTACACGTTTATAAACAGGTCTCGTGTTCGTGTTTGGATTTCGTGACACGATTAATAATCGTGTCGTGTTCGTGTCAGGCCTAATATGTGTTTATACCCTATGTAAACACGACACGAAACACGACACGGAACACGGATTGCCAGGTCTACATAATGCAGTCACGTTGTCGTTGATTTTTTTTTTCTTATAATTTCCCAATTTTATCCTTCAATAATCAATATTCCTTTTCTTTTCATATCAATCCTTTCCTTATTTTCTTTTCGTTTTAAATAATCTCGTGTCTGTTTCATTCATTCTTTTATTTTTCCTCCCTTTTAACTTTTTTTAATATTCTTTTATTTATTTTCCTTTCTTTATTTCAATCACTATCTTTTATTCCTACCTACTTTGTTTAGAAAAATATAAAACTTATCATAATCATAATAATTTTGACCAAAAAAAATCATAATCATAATAATCATTATAATAATAATAATAATAATAATAATTTCTTATAATGGTAATCCCTTGCAAGGGATTGGTGTGACTTGTGAATACTTGTTTTAGGAGAGGATAAAAATTCTTAAAATTTAAAGAATGGCCATCAAATATTTATATTTTTTTTGACAACATCAAATATTTATATTTTATGCTATTATAATCCTTTTACTATTTTATTCAACTTGATTCAGCCCTTCAATTTTATTTATTTTATTAATGGAAGTTCTCATACATTTTCAAACTATGCGATTTAGTCCCTTTAGCATTTAATTCTATGCAATTTAGTCTTTCTCCTTTATTTCTTTTATTTTCCTTATATATTTTTTAAAGTTTTATTGATTAATCCTTCGCCTTTATTTATTTGATCTTTCTTCATTTTTTTAAAAGTTTTGCTTATTAATATTCTATAAATATGATCTCAAATACTTTTATTAATCGATTTAGTTCTTTGAGCATTTGATTCTATACAATTTAGTGCTTCAACTTTATTTCTTTTATCTTTCTTTTTGCTCATTAATAATATATATATATGTATATATGATCTAAAATAATTTCCTATTATTCACCAAAAAAAAAACTCTCCTATTAGTCTAATAAAAGTTGTTCTCTCATTAATATTATATAAATATGATTTATTTTTCTATCAGTCTAATAAAATACGCACCATCCAGTATTTTACTATATACAATGGTAGAGATAATTCAGGTGAGAATGAATGGAAGTAATTAAAAACAAGTGGTTCGGTTCGCGCTGGCGCGTCGAACGTTAAAAAATTTGGATTGAATGCAATTGCTCGATGTTGAAAAAATGTTTTAAAATTACAACATGATCTAAAATTTATTATATTTCTAAATAGCAACTATTAATCTATAAATGGAAAATTGGATTTGCTTGAAACATATTATATCATCTAAATTGTAAAGTTTGCTTATATAATGTCTACTGTTTAAAAACATACAATACCTAAATGATTAACCTATTTTTTTATCTAGTATCACAAAAATTAAAGTTTATGGCAATTGGAGAAAATAATTGCATGTTTTAAGCCATTCTAAATGAACTTGAACTAAGTAACTATTAATTCCACTTCTTTATATAGTTAATGCAAAGTTCTATTTAATAAAAAAAATAGTTAGTATAGATGAAGGATTAATTTTCTCTATATCACCAATCATGGATTATTTAGTTTTTCAATACAGTAAAGAGGAATTCTCCCAACAATACATACGTCTACACTAATGACTTCCCAAAACGGTTCCAAAGGACTTGTAATTACCAAAATGACCAAATAGGTAAAGGAAAGATAAAAATCTAGTTTGGACTTTTCTATAATTTACCAAGTGTGAAAAGACAAAAAATGACAAAATGTTGGCTCCTCATCAATCCTGATTTGGAATTTTTAGTAATTTCATTGGGTGTTTCAAATAATATTTAGTATATATAGTATATATATATATATAGGGGCTAGAGTTACAGTTGCTTTCTACCATTGTCTTTCTGGCTTCAACTTTAAATTTCATTCTCAAATTCTTGATCGTTTAAATGGGGTTGGTTAAAATGATTATTACAAATTTTTTTAAAAAGAAAATCAACAAGCCTAATATATCATTTAATAATCAAACATCTTCGTTACCGATAAAAATCCTCTCCCCCCATTTTTTGTGCCCCACTGTGCCCCATCCATCAATGACACGTATCCTTCTTCAGTTTTTAATGTTAGTCCTTGTTTGCCTAGTTAAA
Source organism: Corchorus olitorius (assembly GCA_001974825.2). Classification (NCBI taxonomy): domain Eukaryota; kingdom Viridiplantae; phylum Streptophyta; class Magnoliopsida; order Malvales; family Malvaceae; genus Corchorus; species Corchorus olitorius. Next base: position 97,173 of record AWUE01021101.1, on the reverse strand, counting down.
TTAAATTTTATATTTTCATTCTAAAACCCTATGGGTAATGTATTAAAATTTAGGACTAACCCTTATATATAGTTGTTTGTTGTTAATTTGGGGCTAAAGCTGGTTTTAATCGGGATTTTTACTATTTATTAAAACTCGAAAACAAACAAGGTATAATACCAGGGACACGTTACATAATTTGATGGATAAGGTACAGTGGGACACAAAAAATAGAGGGAGAAGATTTTAATTCCTTGGTTACAAACGTGCAGAGGAAGATCTCCACACCACACATGATTAACTCCTACATTACAATCAAGACTATCTTATTTAACTATGCGCTAATTGAAAGGCCTCCCTTTTCAAATATAATGAACGGCAAATATAATGAACGGAATTCCTTTCTAATAAAAATTTGTAAAATTGTTTTTTTTTTTCAATAAAAGAAAGCTAAAACAGTACGTAATTAAGTATAACAAAAACCTTTTCTTCAAAAAAAAAAAAAGTATAGCAAAAACCTCTAGGGAAGGCTACTCCCATATATAATATGCTTGTAGAGCTGGTAGTAGTAATGAAGCACATCAAGATCATAGCATACTTAAAATATTCTTGATGCGTTTCCCTCAATTTTTAAAATACTCTCGTAACTAAAACGAGGTCCATTGGAGTATAGATTATTAAGTGGTCGATCATCTGATGGAAGCCTATATATAGTATTTCACGTGATGCAAATTGCAAAGAACATGTAGTATATTTTATGTTAGTGATGATATCACGCAAATTTATAAAATTTAACCATGCACAAATTATGGGGCAAGTTTTTAATTCCAACAAGATATGTATATATAACATAAATGAGGATTAATATATGAATTATTATTAAGAATTACTATATATTATAAATATTTAGCTTGACTACAAGTCTACAAGTATGTTTTGCAATACATTTGACCGATACGTATTTGAATGTATAAATATTATGCAACTTTGTTTTTGCCATTGATGACTTCTTAAGTATTTGAATGTATAAGTTTTTGAGTTTTTCTTTCTTTCTTTTAAAAGAATTTTGTTTTGATTTGGTTTTAAGGAAAAAAAAAAACAACTCTTTTTGTTCTTTTTTTAAGAAATAAATAAATAATTTCTTTTTTATTGTTCTTTTATGGAGTTTTTTTATGATTTTTTTTGTTTTTTGACAAATAATAGAAAATTGCAGAAACAAATCAACAATATATACAAAAGCATTTGAAAAATTATAAGCACTTATGTTTGTAGCTCAATGACTAAGAGTGAATTGCATGGAGCAATCTCCGTAGTTGTCATGGAATTCTACCTTTCACTTAGGCATTGAAGAGCATATGAGGCACTCTGGTCGTCTTGAATAAGAGGTTCTATTACTCAGAATGAGTGTATATGATGAGTTGCAACGATAATTTAATAAAATGAGAAGCAAAATTTAGCCATATAATTTGATAAAATTTAGTCTCAAATCAAGAAAAATAAAAGGGTAATTACTAAGTACTAAAATTTAAGATTTATTACTATAGAGTTTTAGTTTGAATATATTCACGGTAATTCAACTCTATCAATTACTTCTCAATTTTATATTTAAATTGTATAAGAATAAGGGAGAGGCTAATATATATACTTTTGTCAAAACAATTCTAGACAGTCACATCTAATTTGGTTTATGATCAAGTCTCTTAATGGTGCTCGCTGCATTGTTTATTGCATATCTATATACTATATAAGTCTAAACTTCAAAACCATTGACCTGAAATATCTAAAATAACCTTTTTTAATTTTAAAAGTTTAGTATTCATTTAAAGGGTAAACATGTATTTATCAAATTAAACTTTTAAGATTCAATATGTAATTTCATTTATCAATTAAATTAAATATATTATTATGTTAAAATTTATAATTTCTTTTACCGCACCCTTATTTCAATTAATTTTTAATTCCTATGTAATATATATAATAACTAAAATACTTACATTAATTAAATGTAATACTATAATAACTGAAATACTTACATTAATTAAATTCTTAGGTATTTTTTTAATTCAAATTCTTAGGTATTTTTTTAATTCAAATTCTTAGGTATTTTTTTAATTCAAATTCTTAGGTATTTGTGCAAACGTATTGATTAAAAAGAAATATTGTTTTGTTGGCCAAAAAAAAGAAATATTGTTTCCTTAATAATAAATAAATCGGATATTACTATCTTTTATAATTTTGAAATTTTATTTGACATTGATCCAATTTAATTTAATAAATCAACCACTAATGTTCAACTAATTTTTTTTGGTATAGTTCTATATATATAATAGTAATGTGTTGTATCTTATTCACTACAACTTTGTTAGTAATCTTAGACTTAAAAAATTAATAACATTCACCATTGATAAAGTTATTAAGCATGTAAGGTTGCTACATTTCTTGATATAATACTATAGTTTAGCTTTCTAATTAGTAAGCATAAATGAGAAATTTGATAACCAAAATTGCTAAGAATGTAAGGTTATTAATTAGTTGAAAGTTATCTAAAAAAATAGTTGAAAGTAGTATAATGCCTTTTTAATGATCATTATAGTTTTTTTTAACCTTAAATAAGATCGTTACCTTTTTGCTATGTTATTTTAGATCACATTGATCATTCATTAATTTGGTAGAGTTATAGCGAAATATCAATTTTAGTTTTACTTCAACTTGCCAAAGATATGCATATATAGTATATAAATTATTTCTCTATCACCAAAAAAAAAAGGAAGGACATATGAATTAGTAAGTAGGAACCAATTTTGTACACCTAATTTTATACTTCCTTATGTTGCATTAAGTTTAGTTATAAGTTATAACCTTATATGGAAATTTGACTTAGAGGTCCGGGTATGTTTGGTTGAATTGTGAGATTTTGGAGAAATATGATAATCAAGATTACAAAAAATGTAATTAGAAATATGATAACCAAAATCACAAAAGATGTAAGGTTATTGAATTAGTGGATAGTACTATATCTCTTTTGTGATCATTATAGGTTTTTCAGTAACTTTTGAGAAAAAAATGGCAAATATTCATCATTGATGAAAGTTTACTAATGTTATAAAAAAAATAAGGATTGGTAAATACAATTTTAATAAATTTTATAGCATTTTTAGTAAATTTAAGTAATAAAATTTGTAACACTTTATTGATGATAAAAGGTTACTAAAATTAATAAGGATGTAAGGTTCTTTCAATCTAGATAGTACTATAATGTTTTCCATAACCTTTTAAGTATTTAATCTTAAATAAGAAAATCAGTATTGTACATATCTTTATAGTGTAAGGTCATTAAATTAGTTGATAGTACAATACATTTTTTATGATTATTATAGCTTTTTCGGTAACTTTTGAGGAAAAAAATGGTAAATCTTCACCATTGATGAAAGTTTACTAATGTTATTAAGAATGTAAGGACTGATAAATACAATTTTAAAAACTTTTATAGCTTTTTTAGTAGATTACTCAAGTAATTAAATTGGTAACTTTTATTATTGATCATAAAAAGTTACTAAAATTAATAAGGATGTAAGATGACTTTTTTTTGCTACAAAAGTACCAGAAAGTAAAAGAGATGGCAGTAACTACGGCCTCAGGATGCCAACTCCGATCCGGTCTTCAATAAGGATGTAAGATGACTTGAGTCTAGATAGTACTATAATGTTTTTCAGCAAAAAAAAAATTAAGAATGTAAGGATTGGTAAATACAATTTTAATAACTTTTTTTAGCCTTTTTAGTAGATTACTTAAGTAATTAAATTGGTAACCTTCATTATTGATCATAAAAAGTTACTAAAATTAATAAGGATGTAAGATTATTTGAATCTAGATAGTAGTATAATGTTTTCATAACTTTTATAACCTTTTAATTAAGTAATCTTAGATAAGAAAATTAATCAGCAACCAATATTACTAATAATGTAAGGTTATTAAAAATAGTAGACTGTAAAATACCTTTTTGGAATTTGGATAATCAATACAAGTTTTTTAGTAATTTTAGGTAAGAGAATTGATAACTATCTTATTACTTAAGTTACTAAGGATTTAAGGTTACTTAATTTTTATTGATAGTATCGTAGCCTTTTTAATAACCTCTAAAGGTTCTTTTTTTGTGTTACTTATGTAAGAAAATCGGTATTAATTACTTACTAAAGATGTAAGATATCAATTAAGAATATAATTAAGGTTGTTAAATTTGTTGATAGCATCATGCCTCGTTCCTAAAACGTCTTTTTTAGACATCTAATAAAAAAACATGTCACTCGATAAGCCTTGGTCCGAAAACGTCTTTTTTTATGCATCTAATAAAGAACATGTCACTTGATATTTGATTAATAATACTATCTATGTAACAACACTGGATTAATTCTAATTAAATTTATCTAATTAAACATAAAAGTAATAATAAAATGCAATAGATGTAACATAAAATCAAGAAAAAATATTGTAAGTTTCTTTACAACTTTGCCTTAATTGATGTTAAAAAATTTCGAAAGATTTAATTTGAGGTGAAAACGAATTAATTTTGCAAAAGTATGAAATCCAAACATAGAAGAAGGAAGAAAAATCGAGCTTTTTATATTCCAAAAACGATACTTGCTGCATTCAATTAAAAATAAAAAGCTGATTCTCATCCATTTCAAGAGTTTCATAGTTTGAAATTTTAGATAAGTTTCAATTGTTAAACCAATAAATTTTCCTACGTATCATTAATATTGGTGAGAAGTTCTTCAAAAAAGGGTTTAGAAGAGAAAGAAAATAAGATGAAAAGAGGAAGGAAACAACCTTAAAAGTATTTATTATTCCCTCCCCATTATGGATTAATTAGGATTAAGTGATTTTAATGGGATTTTTTTTGCACAAGTTAGAATATAGTAGTAGCATTCAAAACTTATTTGATAGCGAACATTATAGTTATTTTGATATAATCTTAAATAGTTTTAAGTAAGAAGATTCGTAACCTTTTTTTATATATATATAAAAGTTACTAAAATCATCCAAGAGCACAATTAGGTTTGTAGAGAGCATTATAGCTATTTTAATACCTTTTATAATTTTTTAGTAATTTTAGATTACAAGATTAATAACATTCAAACTATTAAAAGTAATAAAAACATAAGGTTACTGAATTTGTTGATAGGACTATAGCTTCTTTTTTTTTTTTATAATCTTCGCAACTTTTTTTACTAATCTTAGATATGAAAATTATACTCCTCATTAAATTGATAAAATGCTTTTAAATTTATTAAAGATGTTAGGTTACTAAATTACCTTATACTATAAAATTTTTTATAACCTTTATAACTTTTTTAACAACCTTAAAGAAGAACATTGGCAAATGCCATTATTGATAAAAAGGCTACTAAAATTACTAACAGTATAAGGTTAATTACTGAATTTATTGATAAAATTCAAAAACCTTTGATAACTTAAATAGCTTTTTAATGAACATTTGATGAGGAAATTGATAATCTTATTCTTATTCTTTTTTTTTTTGCATCAAAGATCGATAACCTTTTTAATTGATTAATGTTTAACTTTCGTTCTTAATAGCCCTGTAGTTTTTTTAGTAAATTCAAATAAGAAAATTGATAACCTTCCTTCATTATTAAAGATAACCATAATTGTATAATAATTTAAGTTTTTTTTGTTCGTTCAATGAGATTAATTATTTCAAATCTCTATAAACTAAATGACCAGATTTTGATGATTAATTAATCAAAATTTATGAAAATGAAAAGTACGCATGTGGAATATATGATTTATCAATTATTAATACACGTGCAGCGCACGTGCTTTAACTAGTGTTATATATATAGCTAAAACTGAGTTTGTTTCCGAGTTAACTCGTGACACAAACTCAGAACTTAACTTCATCATACTATATTTTAAAGATTCACCCATTGTGGTCAGTAGCATCATCAATTGACAAATACGAATCTTGTGTTTTTGAAGCCAGTGGCTACAAATGGTGGTTTCAATCCTCTCTGCAAAAAAGAGATATGATTAAATAATAATAATTTCTTACTTTTGAAAATTTAATAATAATTAAATAAATTGTCCTAATTATGAATGGCTTCATTTCTTCCATGGCAGGAAATTGTTATTCTGCCCCAAGGAAGTCCAAGCAAATGGGATGCCCAAATCTATCAGCCTAAACTTGGAAATCTCAGAAAATGAAAATACTCTACCCCTGGTTTGGAGATCAATGCCATTGTCAATTTCTTTGTCTATAATTATCACAATGACCAATAATGCTCAAAACAAATTAGTAAGGCTGTTGTTCATTATTAAGTTATTGTTTCCTACAATTTCATATAGACGTTTTAACTTTTGGTTTAGATTCTTAATTAAAATTATAATGTGATGATAGATGGGAAGTTGCATCGCTTCCATGAAACAAACAGACTTTGTGAATATGGCTTGCATTCATCCTCTATCGATAATTTGAAGAATCCTACTAATGGATACCTGAAAAATGGGCAATGCGTGTTTGGGGTGGAGGTGTTTGTGGTAAAGAATCAAGGCAAAGGGGAGACTTTGTCCATGAAAAATAAACCCAATCTTTCGAATACTTTGACTTGGAAGATTGACAAGTTTTCCGAGTTGACAGAGGAATACTGTTGTTCTGAAGCATTCTCTTATGGAGGATACGAATGGTACCGTATGGCCAGGCCTATTCATCATTTTATCATAGGTTTTTATTGTGCATGATTAATGGCAATTGATGAGGCTGCTGGATTATGCAGGAGATTGAAACTTTTTCCAAAAGGAATTGGCGAGTGGAAGGGAAAGTGTGTGTCACTATTTCTAGATGTTCATAATCCCCAAAACCATTCTCCTGGGTGGGAAAAGTATCTGCAATTCAAGCTGCGAATAAGGAATCAAGTTTCTGGCAATCACAAGGAGAGAGGTAAGCAAAATACTAATTACATCATTCATTAACAACTCTCATATAGATTTACAATTACAGGTACTAATATTAACTAATTTTCTAAGAGAATCACTCATTAATTGACTTTTTTTTTATTGGGCAACCGCAGCTGATCTAAACCACAAGTTCTGTGCAGCAGAGCCAGACTGGGGTTTGAAAGACTTTCTAACACTGGCTGATCTCAATAATCCAAATCCAAACAAGGGATATCTGGTTCAAGATACTCTGATTGTTGAAGGCGAAATCATTGCTTTCTATGAGGTCAAGCATTTTCCACAATGAAGATTGAACATGGCCGTCTGTTGCTTATACATATTTTGTTGTTCTATCTGATTCGTATATGATCTATAAAAGGTCATATCGCAGAAGCTCAATATATTCCCTGTAAGTCAAAGACTTGTATAGCTGGGAAAAACCTGGAAAGATGCACATGCATAATCAAAAGCTTAAAACTAAAACCCAAAATCCTTGAAAAAACGAAATACATACTAAAATAAAGCTTAAATATACCATGAAGAAGCCCCATTCTCGATAGGCTTTCCCAGCTCTTCGATGGTATTGGCTCGTTCCTCAGGGTTAGTGGAAGTGAGAAGAGAGAAATCAATGATGGGAATAATTCCATCCTCGGCTTGAATTGCTTCATCATCGACAATATTGGGGGTTTGCTGGAAAGTGTAAATGGGATTGATGGAGGTATTATTGACAATTTTTTTTTTTGTCCTAATTGATGGATGTTAACCAGAAATGAATTGTGCTTAATTAGTTCCAATTCCGTATGAAATGAACAAATTCTAGCAACTATATATGTACTCGAAATAACATTGCTGATATCAGATGCTTGGTCAACAGAGAATGGAGGTGTACCTTGCAACATACTTATCGTGAAGGTAATTTTTGTGTGGATTGGCTAGCGAATGCTGCGTGTGAAATGGATGAGGATTTTGAGTTGCTTTTTGTTCCACCTGAGGAGATGCAGAATCGTTTGGGGCTGATGCTAGGGGTGTTGCATTCCCCCGTGGATTTACTTATGCTTAGTTAACTTTTTTAGCCTGCTTGTTTTCACAAAAAAAAAAAATGAAATAAAATGTGATTATTAATTTGATTAATTAATGGTAAGGATCTTAGCATCTATGTGCTCGAAATCTATATGTTCAATAAATGTTTTATGTCCATTTCCATCTTTGTATTATTTAGGCTTATTATATTTCAAATGTTATACTATGGCTGATCTTGAGAGATATGGAAGGAATTTGGACAATTCTGCGACCTTGATAGACTAGAATAAACTCTTTGCCTTTCAAGAGATAAGAAAATCAAGTATAAACTATTATTATTGGGATATCACACATTAGTCTGCACACATCTTCACTCAAAATGGATTATATACAACAAAATGAAGGACATATATAAGAAGGTTTCTATTTAATCATCTAATGTAAATGGACACATTTAAGCATGAATTACACTATCCAAAGAGACTTGTTTTCATGTTTGATTCTCATGTCACAGAAAAGTAAACTATGCCATAAAATATGGCTAAGGTTTTTTGAGCATTTTGAAAGTTATTTGACTTGAGTTATGAGAGTACGAATGCTTTTTTCTTTTTTTTTCGAAAAAAAAAAGATGGGTTTATTTAAATGTCTAATCGATTTGCTGGGTTTTTGGATCTTTTTGACATTCTAATCCCATACATAGACATAACTTTTAATCATTTTTTCTCGAGTCGTATGAGGAGAAAACCTCTTATATGTTTCTTGGGGGGGATTATTTAACTACATTTATCCCAATGAGTCGTTTATCGAATCGTTGCAATTGATGTTCGATCCCGAAGAGAGGGGAGAGATCTTCGAAAAGTGGGTTTTTATGATCCGACAAATAATCAAACCTATTTAAATGTTCCGGATATTCTCTATTTCCTTGAAAAAGGAGCTCAAAGCAAAATTCAATTAATGAAATAAAAAAAAGGGGTGTGGATGAATCATATCTAGCTTTGTATCAATTTTTCTTTATTATTTCCTCCCCTCTTGTCATATTTATTCTTAATTTTATTTATTATTTTTATTATTGCTGCTATAGAATACCGTGTTCTATAACAACAAAACCCAATTATATTATATTGAGCTAATTTTATAAATTACAGAGAAATGTCCTCAAGAATCCCAAAGCTTTGCTAAAGGGAAGAAGCAGACATCTTTTGATCACCATGGTGAAATTACTTGATTTAATATCCCTCTAATACCAAAGGTTTTTAATTACCGTTGACAATAATCTTCAATTGAAATCATGTCAAAAGCGCCACTTTGCATTTGGTTCCTCATTGGTGCTAAAAATTGGGACATTTCTCTTGTAGACTCTGAAGTAGCAAGGGCAGCAAGAGTTTACAAGCAAAAAGATAACATATTTATTGAGTTTCAAAATGTTTTACTTGCACAATTGCATTTCGTCTATGAAAAACTGATGTTGAAACAATCAAACACAAGTACAACAGCTGTTCCTACAGAAAAGGATCCTCTTTTTTTTTTTTTTTTGTTGATGAATCTCATTTCTGTGTAGTATTATTATACAGTTTAGCTGCATCATCAACATTTATCAATTATCATATTTTTTACATAGATATTCATAGATTCGACTAGGTAGTATAAATCGTTGCATTTTAAACAGAGTGTAGAATTTTTGGACAAAAAAAAAACAGAGTGTAGCATTAAAGTAGCACCCAAGCTGATTTATTAATCATGCATTTATGTCATATTAATTTTTTCCCTAATTCTTAGATTAAGGAGTTAAACGAGCTTAGGTGTTATATGTAGATATACTCCATATATGTGGACGTGAGAAGAGACAATGCAACAATCAAAAGGGAGAAATCAAAATTTGTTTATTGATTTATTGAGTGTAGTTATATAGTAGGATTTAAATACTGATGAATAACTTAAAGTAGAAGTACTCATGTGATGTATATATCTAGACTAGAGATGGTAATCGGCGAGTCAGGTTGGGTTCGGGTCATTGGGCTCATGCCATTTTCATATTCGGGTTTGACTTAGGTCAGGTTAAATTTGGGTCAGGTTGATTCGAGTTCGGGTTAAATTTGGGTCAAGTTGATTCGGGTTCGGACTGGGTTTTGACCAGATCATTTACCCATTTTTTCCCCGGATGAATAATGTCATTAACCTTTTCAAATTTCAAATTTGATATGTAATTTATTAATTTACCTTTTAAAATATATTCATATAAAAAACTATACAGCATAGATGAAATTTTCAGAAATTATTATTTATTTACAAATATTAATATTGAATTCGGGTTTTTTCCAGGTTCAGGTTTGAGTTTTATCGGGTTTCAGATTTTTCGGGTTCTGGTTTTTTCGGCTTTGAGTTTTTTTAGGTTCGGATTCGGGCAGGTTTCGGTATTTGACTTTTTTAGTCAATCAGGTTTAAATCGAGTTCAGGTTTTTCGGACGGGTTTTTCTCGGATCGGATTCATTTTACCACCTCTATATATATCCCTCTAAGTGAACTAAAGTAGCAGCCAGCAGGGGCCTGGGCCTATGGCAATCATTGCTTGATTGGGCCGGGTAGATGTATATACAAAAAATTTCAACTTTTTTTTCCAAGGTTAAAGAAAGTCTAATATATATACCTTTCTCTTTTATTTTTTTTTAGTTTTTGTTTTTGTAGTATTTGATAGGAACTATTTAAATTTCAATTGGGTATATATTGTATTGTATTGTAAATGTAGAGAATCATATTTAGAAATTAGAAGATATATGGGTCCAAATTGTTCAAGAAATGATACTAAAAACTACATTGAAATCGTATCGAAAGGAGTGAATTTAGATATACATTTGAGTATAAATTGTACGATTAACCCTAAGATACCATATTTATTTGTTGTTGTTGTTGGGTTTGGTTTCTTATTGTTTTTTATTGAAGATTTTATAATATTATTACTATAATTTATTATATATATATTAATTAATATTGATCTCTGTACTGTATAGTTCAAAAAGGAGAGGCAAGGGAGAACCAATATATAACCTTATGGAGGAAAGAGGCACCAGCGCACTATATTTTAAAGATTGATCCATTCTGGTCAGTAGTTTCATCAATTAGCAAGTACGAATCTCGTGTTTTTGAAGCCAGTGGCTACAAATGGTGGGTTTCAATTCTCTTAAAAATGCTATAATAATAGTTTCATATATACTTTCAATTCTAAGTTCTCGTCGTAAGTATATATCAATGGCTTCATTTCTTATATGGCAGGAAATTGTTATTCTGCCCCAAGCAAGTCCAAACAAATGGGATCCCCAAATCTATCAGCCTTAACTTGGAAATTTCAGAAAATGATAATACTCTGCCCCCTGGTTGGGAGATCAATGCCATTGTCAATTTCTTTATCTATAATTATCAAATAGACGAGTACTTCTCAAATCAATGTAAGGTTGTTGTTCATTTTAAGTTGTTTGCTACAACTGCATGTTGACATTTTTACTTTTGGTTTAGATTCTGAATTTATATTATAATGTGATGATAGATGGGGAGTTGCATCGCTTCCATGAAACAAACAGACTTTATGAATGTGGCCTCAATTCATCCTATATTGATAGTTTGAAGAATCCTAATTATGGATACCTGAAAAATGGGCAATGCGTGTTTGGAGTGGAGGTGTTTGTGGTAAAGAATCAAGGCAAAGGGGAGACTTTGTCCATGAAAAAAGAACCCAATCTTTCGAATACTTTGACTTGGAAGATTGACAAGTTTTCCGAGTTGACAGACGAATGTCATTATTCTAAATTAAAGCTATCTTACGGAGGATGCGAATGGTAAGGGCTTTTAATCATGTCAACATTGATTTACATTGTCATTTGTGTGCATGATTAATGGCAATTGATGAGGCTGTGGATTACGCAGGAAATTGATACTTTATCCGAAAGGAGATGGCAGCGAGTGGAAGGGGAAGTGTGTGTCACTTTATCTAGAAGTCCATAATCCCCAAAACCTTTCTCCTGGGTGGGAAAAGTATGTGAAATACAAGCTGCGAATAAGGAATCAAGTTTCTGACAATCACAAGGAATTTACAGGCAAGCAAAGACTAACATGATTTATTATGGAACTTTTTTATTTTTTTGGGGCCAAATTTTATTATGGAACTCAAGCATAGATTTATAAGCACTAATATATATATTAACATACAATTCCGTCTTCCATCTTCAATTCTGTTTCCAAAACGAAGGAATCACTCATAAATTTGGTTTTCTATCGGGCAGGAGGTGAGTTCAAGTTCAGTGCAGCAAACCCAAACTGGGGTTGGGGAAATTTTCTACCGTTGGCCGATCTCAATAGTCCAACCAAGGGATATCTAGTTAAAGATACTCTGATTGTTGAAGGGGAAATCATTGCTTTCTCAGAGATTAAAGATTTTCCACAATGAAGATAGAAGATATGGTCTGATGCTTATGCATTCTTTTATCAGTACAATGATTTTTCTTTTCTTGGTATAAATTTTAAATGCAAACAAACAAGGTTGATATCCTCTATAGTACTGAGTTAGAGGATTAAAGAAGTGTTCAATTTTCAAAATTTGCCCATTTAGATACACTTGAGAAATGGGATGTTCAATTTGCAATATGTAGGTAGCTCTTTAACGTATGCTTAAATAAAACATCAAAAGCTCCCTGTTCTTTCAAGACAATGCAACCTATTCTCCTTAATTAGGAGTTGGGAAATATATATAGTTGAAACTTATTGGTTAATTTCAAATAAACCTTTTTCTACATAAAATTTTGTGTCATAACTAATTTTATTAATCTTGATGATATAGTTAAAAGGGACTTATATAATGAGACAGGGGAGTATTATTATTGGTCTTTATATAGTTCAAAAACAGGAGGCAAGGGAGATGCCATGTATGACCTCATGGAGGAAAGAGGCACCGGCACACTATATTTTAAAGATAGACACAGTCTCGTTTGTAGTTTCATCAATTAGAAAGTACGAATCTCGTGTTTTTGAAGCCAGTGGCTACAAATGGTGGGTTTTCAATCCTCTCACAAAAAAAAAAAAATATTACAATTAGTTTCCTACTTTGAAATTTAATTAAGTTGTCCTAATTATGAATGGCAGGAAATTGTTATTATGCCCCAAGGAAGACCAAACAAATGGGATCTCCAAAAAAATCAGCCTAAACTTGGAAATCTCAGAAAATGATAATACTCTACCCCCTGGTTGGGAGATCAATGCCATTGTCAATTTCTTTATCTATAATTATCGAAAAGACATGTACTTCACATTTCAGTGTAAGTCTCTTCTTCATAATTAAGTTGTTTCATACATAAATTTAATATACTCCATAAATTTAATATAATTCATATATAAATGTAATTTGCACTCTTCGTATAGATTCTGAATTTATAATCTAAATAATGACAGATGGGAAGTTGCATCGCTTCCATACAACAAACAACAGTCTTGGTGAATGTTGCTTCATCAACAATTTATTAAATCTGGATACTAATGGATACCTGAAAAATGACCAATGCGTGGTTGGGGTGGAGGTGTTTTGTGGTAAAGGATCAAGGCAAAGGGGAGACTTTGTCCATGAAAGAAGAACCCTGTCTTTTGAATACTTTAACTTGGAAGATTGATAAATTTTCTGAGTTAACAGACGAAAACGGTTATAATTCTAAAGCATTCTCTTGCGGAGGATGCAAATGGTAAGGCCTCTTCATCATGTTAATTAATTAATGATTTATATTGTCATTTGTGTGCATGATTAATGGCAATTGATGAGGCTGCTGGATTAACAAAGAGTAAATTAATTTAAGTAGCAACAAAGATGATTCTGTGCAATATCATAATATATGTCATATACAATTTCCCTAATTATTAGTAGATTAAGGAGTAGTGAGGTTAAGTGTTTTTTTTTTTGTACCGCAGTGAGGTTAAGTGTGTTACATGCATATGCAAATAAATATGAAAAGGGACAAAGCAGAAATCAACATTTGTCAAGCCTAGACTCTTAATTCCGCTGATCATCAGTATTTTAATATCTAACCAGTATTTTAATATCTAACTAGATATTATCTCCGCACATTTGCGTCGGGCTTTTTCGGTTTATGATTGGAACAGAATAATTTCAATTTTATATATAATAGTACTGAAGAAAACATTGTTAGAATATTATTTACTATTGGAGTTTTACTTTGATTATAATTAAATGTTTTAAATCTTATTTATAAATATTATTTGGAATTTCAAATATATAATAATATAAATATATTGATTTTCTCTCAACCAATCAACATGAAGAATCAAATACTGAGCATAGAGCAGTTTGTGGATAATTTTAATAGTAAAGTATAGAGGTAAAGATAACTTGAAGTATATCTAGAATAGCGGCCGCCTATAAAGAGTTTCGGTCGCTTGGGATTCATCTAGCTTTTTTAGGTTTAAGAAATCCTACATATACATATTCTCAATTAGCTTTCTCACTTACAGCTGCAGGGCAATCGCGCCGGTAGACGATCATAATTATATAGAAGATGGGCCAGAGTTCTTCAGGTAATTATTTTGGTTTTTGTAGTGTTTGATGCATGGGAACAATTTAGATTTCAAATTGAGTATACCAAATCGTATTTAGAAGATATATATGGGTTGAAATCGTACCCAAAGGAGTGATTTAGATTTAATTAAGTTGAGTATAAACTGTACGCGCGATTGTGTGCATGAGTTCTACTATCTTGGTCACTTAGAATATTGTGTAAAACTAATTAACTTTTTCATTAATAGTTGGCAAGATCAAAAATTCTGAATTAAGAAGTACATAATATAAGTTGTGATGGTTTTTTCTTACAAAAGAAAAATTGTTCTGTTGTTGGTTTTTGGGTTTGGTTTCTTGTTGGTTTTTCCTTTTCAAGGTTTTATAATAATATTGGTCTCTATATATATAGTTCAAAATGATCTTGAGGTAGGGGAGTATATAAGGTCATGGAGGAAAGAGGCACCAGCACACTATATTTTAAAGATAGACACATTCTCTTCAGTAGTTTCATCAATTAGCAAGTATGAATCTCGTGTTTTTGAAGCCAGTGGCTACAAATGGTGGGTTTTCAATTCTCTAAAAAAAGCTAGCTATAATAATTAGTCCCTACTTTGAAATTCAATTAAGTTATTGTCCTAATTATCATTATGGCTTAATTAATTTCTTATATATGGCAGGAAATTGTTATTCTGCCCCGAGGAAGTCCAAGAAAATGAGATCCCGAAATCTATCAGCCTAAACTTGGAAATCTCAGAAAATGATAATACTCTACCCCCTGGTTGGGAGATCAATGCCATTGTCAATTTCTTTATCTATAATTATCAAAGAGACCAGTACTTCTCAATTCAAAATAAGACTCTTGTTCATAATTAAGTTGTTTCATACATAAATTTAATCTACTGCATATATAATGTATATGTTTTCACTCTTCCTATATATAGATTCTGAATTTATAAAATTTAATTAATGATAGATGGGAAGTTGCAACGCTTCCATGCAACAAACATGGAATATGGATGTTGCTTAAACTTTATATCAAATATGGATACTAGTGGATTCCTGAAAAATGACAAATGCGTGGTTGGGGTGGAGGTGTTTGTGGTAAAGAATCAAGGCCAAGGGGAGACTTTGTCCATGAAAAAAGAACCCAATCTTTCGAATACTTTGACTTGAAAGATTGATAAGTTTTCCGAGTTAACAGACGAATGCTATTATTCTAAAGCATTCTCGTATGGAGGATGCGAATGGTAAGGGCCTTTTCATCATGTTAACGTTAATACATTAATGTCATTTTTGTGCATGAATATATATAATATGCAATTGATGGATTATGCAAGAAATTGAGACTTTATCCGAAAGGAGATGGCGACTGCAAGGGAAAGTGTGTGTCACTATTTCTTCAAGTCCATAATCCCCATCCTGGTTGGGAAAAGTATGTGAAATTCAAGCTGCGAATAAGGAATCAAGTTTCTGCCAATCACAAGGAGATTACAGGCAATCCAGGTAACATTATTTATTATGGAAATTTTTTTTTGGGGGGCCAAATTTTAAAAACGCCGCTATTTCAGCGTTTTCTTGTAGTGCAAGTTTCTGCCAATCACAAGGAGAACACAGGCAAGCAAAGACATTAGTATTTTTTTTTCCTAGGAACTCATATCACGTAGATATATAGATTTATAGGCACTATGTTAACATACAATTGAAAGGAAGGAATCACTCTTTAATTGGCTTTTCTATCTGGCAGGAGGTGAATTCAAGTTCTGTGCAGCATCCTCAAGCTGGAGTCGGAAAGATTTTCTACCGTTGGCCGATCTCAATAGTCCAACCAATGGATATCTGGTTAAAGATACTCTGATTGTTGAAGGGGAAATCATCTCTTTCTCAAAGATTAAAGATTTCTCACAATTAAGATTCAAGATGGTGTTATGCTTGTACGTTTTTTTAATATCAGTACAATGATTTTTCTTTTCTTATATTTTCCAACTTTGCAACCATTTCTACATGCAAACAAAGAAGGTTAATATTTTCTATAGTGCAGAGTTAGAGGATTAAAGAACTGTTCAATTTTTCAAATTTTGCAGAGTTAGAGGATTAAAGAAATTGCCCATTTAGATACACTTGAGAGATGAGATGGCATACTCATATCAGAAAATCATACCATGGAATCAACCATGGTTAGCTATATGTAGGTAGCTCCTTAATTAACATGCTTATAAATAACAGAAAAAGCTCCTTGCCAAGTTAATTCCATTCTAGAATCCGTCTCATGACCCATATTTGCTCATCAAGCATTAATTTGATTGAAATTACCCAACCCCACTTGACGTTTTAATTTCCAAATTTATTTGAGAAACTAGTCCTTGAGATCTCGGGAATTCAAGGTTGCAACCGTTGCATGGCTATTGCATTTAAAAGATCCAGCGCCTGCTAAATTAGCATTACCCGAGGAAGATTAAACAGGGCTTCTCCTCTCCCGAGAATCAGCAACCATGCCAGCCAAGTTGCCAACTAAAGCATCAATTGATGAGCGCATTGTTCCAAGAACCCAAATACGTACTCATCCTTCTTGGTTCCTGAGTCCTCACACTCTCTTGACTTATTAGCATGATATATCATAACTTTTGAATAAAATACTTCATGTATAAATTACGAGTTGCAACTGTTTTTCCTTTGACTTGAGTATTCACTTTTATTGACAAAAACCTTGTGGGAATATTTGCTATGAATATGATGGAAGTCACAGGAACATCATCGAGGAAGGTGGCACCAGCACACTACATCCTTAAGATTGACACATTCTCGCCTGTGGTTTCATCAATTGACAAGTACGAATCTCGTGTTTTCGAAGCAAGTGGCTACAAATGGTGGGTTTCAGTTTCAATCATCTATATATAAGTAATTTCCTATAGTTTAAACTTTAAGTGATTCATTTCTCCAAATCCATGGCTTTCTAATTATTATGTCAGGAAATTGTTATTCTACCCCAAGAAAACAAATGAAGGAATCCCCAATATCAGCCTTAACTTGGGAATCTCAGAAAATGACAATACTTTACCCCCTGGTTGGGAGATCAATGCCATGGTCAGTTTGTTTCTCTATAATCATCGAACAGACAAGTACTTGACAATTCAATGTAAGGCTATCGTTTCCTCCATATATATTTAACCTACTCCATAGTCCATAGATATGATTTTACCCTTTGTATAGATTCTGAATTCTATAAATTGTTGATAGATGGGGAGTTGCATCGCTTCCATGCAATAAACAGTGTTTGTGAATATTTGCATCCGTACGATGACTTCACTGATCCTACCAGTGGATATCTGAAAGATGATTGCTGTGTGTTTGGGGTGGAGGTGTTTGTTGTTAAGAATCAAGCTAAAGGGGAGACGTTGTCCATGAAAACAGAAGCCGATATTCTCAATACTCACACCTGGAAGATTGAAAAGTTCTCCGAGCTGACAGATGATTGTTGTTATTCGAAAGTATTCTCTAACGGAGGATACGAATGGTATGGCCTCTTGATCATTTTTGATCATGTTGATTCCCACATATATATTGACATTTGTGCATGAATGGCAACTGATGAGGCTGCTGGATTATGCAGGAAATTGGAACTTAATCCAAAAGGAATGTTGGAGTGGAAGGGGAAGTGTGTGTCACTATTTCTAGAGGTCCATAATCCCCAAAACCTTTCTCCTGGGTGGGAAAAGTATGTGAGATACAAGCTGCGAATAAGGGATCAAGTTTCTGACAATCACAGGGAGAGGGCAGGTAAGCAAATACAGATTACACCGTTCATTATGAACTCACCTATAGATTTATAGGCACTAATATATACAAAAGTTGTCTTCATTTCTATTATTCGAAAGGAAGAAATCGCTCATAATTAATTGCCTTTTTTATTGGGCAGCTCTAAACCACAAGTTCTGTGCAGCAGAGCAAAGCTGGGGTTGGAGAGATTTTCTACCATTGGCTGATCTCAATAATCCAAACAAGGGTTATCTGGTTAAAAATACTCTGATTGTTGAAGGCGAAATCATTGCTTTCTCTGAGGTCAAGGATTTTCCACAATGAAGATTGAAGATGTTTTGATGCTCATACATTCTTCTATCAGTATTATAATTTTTGTGTTTTTCTCCTTTTGTGGGTGTTGAGGGCCAGGGTTATATTTTCAAATCACTATTATCAACTGCGACAAGCTTAATTAAGTTTTGAATGCAAACGAGGTTTCTATATATTTTTCTTTTTAATCATGTAAATGGACACATGACATGATACAATCCAAAGCATTATATGAATGTTTGGTTCTCATGACACAGAAAAGTGAACTATGCCATAAAACAGGAAATTTGCAGGGAAATGTCCTTGAGTATCCCAAATCTTTTCTGAAAAGGAGAGCAGACATCTCTTGCAACAGAAAAGATTGGTGCTAAAAATTGGGACATTTCCCTCTACTTGTCTACTCTGATGTAGCAAGGACAGCAAAAGTTTAAAGCAACTAAGATGCCATAATCCTTCAGTTTCAAAAAGTTTTACTTACGATTGCATGTGGTCTATAAAACAACTTATGCTGAAACATGCACAACAGCTATTCCTTCATAACAGGATTTTTTTTTTTTCTGATGAATCTACATTTTATCAAGCTTCTTAATTACATTACAGTATATTCTATTACCCCAAAAAGGAAAGGCAAAAACAAAAAAAACCCTCAGCTTGTTGAGAGTTCCCACCCCATCTCAGCTTCAAATCATGTCTTTCCTGAAAAATGGATGATAACAGCTTCAAATCATGGTATAATGTGCCGGTATAGATCTAAAGCTTCTGAAAGGAGGAATTTTGTTCTCGCCCTTGTTGTTGCATATTGGCAAGGAGAATTTCCCATTGCAAGAAAATGGCTTCTTCATGAAATTGGCCCATTCTGCAATGACTTAACTATAGATGAATGGCACATTAGCCTTAGCAAACGTTGATTTCCTGCTGCTCTCCTTGTGACAATCCTAACTCTTTTTCTTATATGGCACATTATACCATGAAATCAACCAGTTAATTATATGTAGGTAGCTCTTTAATTAACATGCTTGAATAACAGAAAAAGCTCCTTGTTCTTTGCAAACAATGCAGCCTATTCCCCAAGGAAGGAAGGAGTAGAGTTGAAACTCATTTGTCATTTAAAAAAAAAAAACACTCTCTTGGTATAGATGTAGGTTGAGACATTTAGTAAGAATGAATTGGTTGTGTTGATGGCATATTTTCAAAATATAAGAAAACTATATTTTCAATAGATTGATTATAAGAAAACTATGCCATATATATATGACAGGATATTGCAGACAACAGCTTCAAAAGGGGAAGCAGAAATCTCTTGATCACCACAGTGACATAACCTGAAGGTCCTGATATGATATGAAACTATCTATGATAAATACCTGATAGGCTTTTTTTTCATAGGCTATAGCATTGTGATTTAACACGACACAAATCTGTTCGTCCCTGCCAAGTTACCCATATTTGCACATCAAGCATTAATTTGATTGAAATTATCCAACCCCACTTCACGTTTTCCAAATTTATTTGGCGATGAGATCTCGGGAATTCAAGCTTGCAACCGTTACATTACTATTGCTTTTAAAAAATCCGGCGCCTGCCTGTAATTCCTCTGCAAAAGCATTACCCGAGGATGATTAAACAGGACTTCTCCTTTCCCGAGAATCAGCAACCATACCAACTAAAGCATCAATTAATGAGCATTGTTCCAAGAATCCAACTACTACTCTTGGTTCCTGAGTCGTCACTTGAAGATGATGAGTCAACCGACTCTTGACTTTCTAACTTTTGATCATAACTTTTGAATAAAATCTTCATGTATATATATTACAATTTGCAACCTATGAATTGAGTATTCTCTTTAACTTACAAAAACCTTGTGGGAATTAAATGTTATGATGGAAGCTACAATAACATCATCGAGAAAGGAGGTACCTGCACACAACGTCCTAAAGATTGAAACATTCTGGTCCGTAGTTTCATCAATTGACAAGTACGAATCCCATGTTTTCGAAGCAAGTGGCTACAAATGGTGGGTTTCATCTCAAAAAACTATTATTTTCACAAGGTCCCTACTTTAAACGTTATTTAGTTTCTCCTAATCCGTGGCTTTCTAATATGTCAGGAAATTGTTATTCTACCCCAAGAAAACACATGAAGGTATCCACGATATCAGCCTTAACTTGGGAATCTCAGAAAAAGATAATACTCTGTCCCTGCTTGGGAGATCAATGCCATGGTCAGTTTCTTTCTCTATAATCATCGAACAGACGAGTTCATGACTAAGTGTAAGCTTCCTTTCATTTGTTTCCGACATATAATTTTCAATCTAATACTCTATAGATGTTTTTACCATTGGTAAAGATTCTGATTTTATAATAATCTGATGATAGATCGGAAGCTGCAGCGCTTCCATGAACTAAACACTGTTTGTGAATATTTGCATCCGTACAATACTTTCACTTATCATGATGGATACCTGAAAAATGATTGCTGCGTGTTTGGGGTGGAGGTCTTTGTCGTAAAAGGGGAGACTTTGTCCATGAAGAAAGAACCCCATATTGTCAATCCTTACACTTGGAAGATTGGCAAGTTTTCTGAGTTGACAGACGGATGTTGTTTTTCTGATGCCTTCTCTAAAGGTGGATGCGAATGGAATATGGCTCCTTCATTTATGTATCGAATCCTTTTTTTTTGTACTGATCTTGAATTGCAATTGATGACGCTGCTGGATTATGCAGGAAATTGAGATTATGCAGGAAATTGAGACTTTATCCGAAAGGAAATGGCGAGGGGAAGGGAAAGTGTGTGTCAATATATCTAGAAGTCCATAATCCCCAAAACCATTCTCCTGGGTGGGAAAAGTATGTGAAATACGAGCTGCGAATAAGGAATCAAGTTTCTGCCAATCACAAGGAGAAGACAGGCAAGCCAGAGACTAACATGAGTTTCGTTAAGGAACTATACAATATTAACATACAATATAATTACGTTTTCCTCTTCCATATTCAATTCTGTTTCCGAAAGGAAGGAATCATGCATTAATTGGCTTTTCTATTGGGCAGGTAAAGCCATGTTCTGTGCAGCAACACAGGCTGGGGTTTTGGAAATTTTTTATCGCTGGCTGATCTCAACAGTCCAACCAATGGATATCTGGTAGGATATACTCTGAGTGTTGAAGGCGAAATTATTGCTTTCTCAGAGGTCAAGGGTTTTCCGCAATGAAGATTGAACACGGTATGATGCTTAGGGCGTAACAATGTTTCTATTAAATCATGTAAATGGGCATATTTGAGCATATGAATTAAACTATCCAATGAATTATTTGAATGTTTGGTCTTATGTCACAGAAAAGTGACCTCTGCTATAAGCAAAATTTAGATAATTTCAAGACTCGGACAGCAAAAACGTTCTAGTAGTTTAAAAGCAATTGTGCAGCAGATTATAAGGAGCGCAAGCTGTCCTTGTAAGCTCTCAAAACTACAGAATGTATTCAAGTTAATAAGAAAGAAAACATTTGTTTCATTCACCTATTTCCTTTTGGGTTCATTAATTTCTCCTTAACATTTTCCTTCTAGTTAAAACCATATATGGAACCACACAGCTTGCATCATTTCCTGCATTCACTTCATCTTTTCCCTTTGCAGCAAAAGGGGAATATGGAGTCGGATGAAATGCTTAAGGATGAGCTCGAACTCACCATGGCCCGGCCTTTCTGGTTGTTCTAGTCTCAAAGCAATTTACAAGAAAGCAGAAGCCATGTCAGAACCAAAAATGATAAGCAGCTTCTCTCAATGCTTTAATATTTATTTTATCCACAAGAAACACATTGACATAACTAAGGACTCTCTTCTATGCACTTTCTTGTAAACATAACATAAGTATAAAGAGTTTTATTTTTGTTGTATCATGAGTAATTTTATATAGCTAGCAGTATTATCCAGTTGATTTGTTCTCTTTTATTTTTTCTTTGAGTCTATTATATCATTGCTAGCTATATTCTAATGTGTACGTACTTGGATGCAAATTTTGATCTTTTACACTATTGAATCAAATATATTAAGTTGTCATTTAAATTCTATCTTTTCTTTCCTTTTACTATTTTGATTGGATTATTTAATTAATTAAATAGAAATGAATAGTAAAAAAGATTTTCCTTCAATAATGTAATCCAAAATATTTTTTTTCCTTATACATTTTTATTTTATTAAATCATATTCTAAAAAAGTTATTTTTAGAAAAATAATAGTAACAATTGGGATGAGAGACCCAAAATAGTAATTTAATAAAATGTACGGAGTCTAAAAAAGGTGGAAGCGCGGTTATAATAATAACTTATAAGCGCCAGAATTGGGTCTGGCCCAATTTTAATTAAAAGTAGCCGTTAGACATAAAACCGCCTCGCGTTATTAGGACGCGATGTAAAATCCCTCTCCAGTTTCCAGCTATAAATACTCTCCATAATTCTACCGTTTGTTTTAACTTTTAAGCTCGACGAAAAAAAAAAACTAAAAAAAGAGGGCTAGAGCGCGGGATCACAATAATTTTGATCTCTCGATCGATCGTCTTGGGTCTCTCAGTTTTCTCTTACTTCTCAGGTATTGCTAAATTGCTTGTGTTCTTTAACTATCTTTAGCATCTTGATGTTTTAGAACTATTTTGGATAGATGTTTGCTTTCCCTGATCTTTAAAACCCTAAATAAACTTTGCAAATTGGTTTTGACAAAGTTTTTCTGAATTTTCGAAACCCTAAGATTTTGGCATATGACCCAAATTCATATTGTATTTAATTGTTGGTACTCCTATTATACATGAAGGTATAATGGTACCAATTAGAGACATTCGGTGTAAATAAATATGTAGAGTGTTTTACTTGGAATTCCTATTGTGTAGTAAAGTCACAATGGTGCAAATAAATACGAAAAACATGCCTTAAAGTCGGATTTATTTTTGTTTCTA
The DNA here is from genome assembly GCA_001974825.2 of Corchorus olitorius. NCBI lineage: Eukaryota > Viridiplantae > Streptophyta > Magnoliopsida > Malvales > Malvaceae > Corchorus > Corchorus olitorius. The sequence goes on along the minus strand of AWUE01021101.1, from coordinate 73,673 downwards.
CATCTTGTTTGTACTGGGTACAATTTTGCCAAGCATAGAATGAAATTGTTCATGGGTTTTGATTAAGGAAATATGGTCGGAGGATGTGCCCATATTGGAGAGAGCAGAAATTATGTATGTCCCAAACATAAGTAGAATTTATTCTACTAAGGCCAATTAAAAACTGGGTTACTTGATTTTTTTATTAAAATGGTGTTTTCTGGTTATGAGATTAGTTTCTCTTTCCTTTAGTTGGTATAATGATGCGAGTTCAAATAAGATACTTTGGTAAAGTCACAGTGGTGGCATTCCTATTATACATTAAGGTATAATGGTGCCATCCAACTAAAAGTTGGCAATGAGAATTCTTATTATGCAGTAGATAGCACTATGTTGGCATTCTTATTATACACAAAGGTATAGTGGTGCCAGTTCAAGTAATAATATACTTCTGTATATGGCACTGTTATTGTGCAACTAAATGTAGACCATTGCAAAGCCTCGTGCTCCCTTCCCACTCCATTTCTTCTGATACACCACCATTCGTAATTCGAGTTTTATATTCAAAGTTCTTTTGTGATTGTTTAATATTCACTGCACACCCATGAAATGGCAGCTATGTCTTCTTTTGGTCTTCTTATATTATTACCCAAATGATGCCTATTCAAGTAAGATACTTGGTTCCATGGCATTCTTATTGAATGTCATAAAAGGCACAACAGTGACACTCCTATTATACATCAAGGTATAATGGTGCATCTGAATAAAAGTTGGTGACGGGAATTTCTATTTGCAGCAAAAGAGATGGCATTCCTATTATACATCAAGGTATAGTGGTGCATCCAAATAAAGGTTGGTAATGAAAATTCTTATAATGCAGTTAAAGGCACAATGTGGTGGCATTCCTACTATACATAAAGGTATAGTGGTGCCAGTTCATGTAATATACCTGGAACTCTTGTAGTGCAACGAAATATGAACAATCTTGAAGGCTCATGCTCCCTTGTCCACTCCATTTCTTCTGATTCACCACCATGAGCAATTTAAGCTTTATACTCAAAGTTGTTTTTTGACTGTTTAGTATTCACTGCACACCCATGAAATGGCAGCTATGCCTTGTTTTGATTTTGTTATATCTATTTTCAAATGATACAAGTTCTTTTGGTACATGGCATCTTTTTATAATGCTAAAAGGCACAACAGTGGCATTCCTATTATACATGAAGGTATAATGGTGCATCGAATAAAGGTTAATTAGAATTCTTTGTGGTGGTGGCATTCCTACTATACATAAAGGTATAGTGGTGCCAGTTCATGTAATCTACCTGGAAATCTTATTGTGCAATGAAGTATGAACAATCTTGAAGGCTCATGCTCCCTCGCCCACTCCATTTCTTCTGGTACACCACCATGAGCAATTTAAGTTTTATACTCAAAGTTGTCTTTTGACTGTTTAGTATTCACTGCACACACATGAAATGGCAGCTATGCCTTGTTTTGATTTTGTTCTATCTATTTTCAAACGATGCAAGTTCTTTTGTTACATGGCATTTTTTTTGAATGCTAAAAGGCACAACAATGGCATTCCTATTATACATCAAGGTATAATGGTGCATCGAATAAAGGTTGGTTAGAATTCTTTGTGGTGGTGGTGGCATGCATTCCTACTATACATAAAGGTATAGTGGTGCCAGTTCATGTAATCTACCTGGAACTCTTATTGTGCAATGAAGTATGAACAATCTTGAAGGCTCATGCTCCCTCGCCCACTCCATTTCTTCTGGTACACCACCATGAGCAATTTAAGTTTTATACTCAAAGTTGATTTTTGACTGTTTAGTATTCACTGCACGCCCATGAAATGGCAGCTATGCCTTGTTTCGATTTTGTTCTATCTTTTCTTCAAACGATGCAAGCTCTTTTGTTACATGGCATTTTTTCTTTGAATTCTAGAAGGCACAACAGCGGCATTCCTATTATACATGAAGGTATAATGGTGCATCGAATAAAGGTTGGTTAGAATTCTTTGTGGTGGTGGCATTCCTACTATACATAAAGGTATAGTGGTGCCTGTTCGTGTAATTCCTACTTGAATTCTTTGCAAGCATCTGGATGCATATGAAAATTCAAGGGAAGAATCAAGAAGACAATGATGGCCAACATTATAAGTTCAGGCCTCGTGCATTTAGGATTGAGAATGTAATGAAAGTGGATATATCAGCTCTTGGGAGGTTCCTTGCAAATGAAAGCTTCATTGAATGGAAAGAATTGCTGTCTGAAAAAGAATCCATGCTTCTTCACTATTAGGCTGCGTCTATAGGTTTTATTTTTGTCTTTAATCTTTTAATTAATTAGCGACTTGCCTGTTGGTTCATATTGGAAAGAGAGAGAAGCACGAAAATTTAGAGGATGAATGGAGCCTAATGGAATAATCTATTCTGATCAACATGATCAATATGCACAATCCATTATTTGGGTCAATTGATCTCGTACTTTCTGGAAGTTGTCCTTGAGAATTGTGAAAAAATTTCCCTCAATGCAAAACTCTGTTTAACAGCTATTACTAATGGGTATTCATTTTTGCAGTAATGCTCAAGTGGGTGGTAAATATTTATGAAATGACGTTTAGACAGTGACTTGGGGGATAATTCATTGATTGAGTTTAAGGCTTGATTATAGTGTCTGGATAAAGCTTTTTTGACATACTTTCTCAGTGCATTAACATTTTCATGCTCTGTATTTATTATAAAAAGGTGGAGTGGGGCTGGCATGTATTGTGGTCGCTTTCAGTGTATACGAAATCATGTTGTTGCTCAGAGACTTTACTATATCCTTTTGAGGGCTAAACTATATATTGTTGTTTGTGAAGGCTCTTTCTGGATTGCAATTTCTACTTGACAGGATGCAGATGTTACAGGAAAATGGCTCAAAATTTTCACTCTCTGGTATGTATTTTGGATAACTGAGGTATTCTTTATAGAACTTGTGATGAAATATTTATTTATTCCCCTCTTCCCCTTTGGCTTGCAGATCAACTTGATCCCCTTCTTTCTCTTGTCTGCTCATGGCAAAAGATGGAGTTTTGACTCTTGTCCTGCGTTGCTTGATGAGGTTCAGGATCAATATGACATAAATGCTGCTAAAGTATGAAATAGTTAATTTTCATATATGTGGGACTATAAATGTAGTTGGCTGGGCAAAAGAAGATGCATAAGCATAGACTGCAGGTATTAAATTAACGAACAAGCACACCCCCTTCCTCTTCTTCGCAGAAATATTTAGAAAGAAAGAAGAAATGGGAAATTTGGATTCTTTCCATAACTAGTCCTTGATGCTTACCATTGCTAGGCAAAAACTTGAGGCCCAGTAACCTAAACCATAAACCAGGAACAAATACTAATTGGTTACATGTAACCACTAAAGGAGCTGTTTTGTCCAATTGCCAAACTTATTTTTGCAATAAAGTTTTCTCATCTTATGCTTTAATATTCTTTGTTCTTATAATTTCATTAATATAAAGTTTGACTATTCCATTGCAGTTATGGTGTCCACTTGTTTCTTGGAAAATGAGTAAAATATGATGTATGGTGCTCATTTTTTAACTTTGATATATCAGTTCATCAACTTCAGAGAAACCTTGTCTCATTCTTACGCCTTAACCCATGGTACATCATTCTCGAATCTCATTGCTACTTTCTTTAATTGTTTTTTTCTTTTCTTTTGGTGGGGGGTAAAACTACACCAGCTTGGCACTATTAATTACATACATAAATAAGTGATAAGCCTGATGAAACATCAAACTTCAGCTTTGCTTAGTTGTGGATACGATGGAAGTGCCCGCTATTACAAAGAATTGGATGCCACTATCTTCATCTTTTTGAATTCAGCTTCCAAAAAGATTGAGAACAGAAATGGTTTTGATGAGATTTCAGGATTTCATTCCCTCCAATTTCCACCAGCTGATATCTCTCTTGGGTTAGGTAGTTATTAATGCTATAGTTGAGTATTTGGGCAGTTTAAAGTTGGCTTTGCCAGTTGTCTGTTAGTCCAGACAAGAATCAGAATCTAATTCATGCCCACAATTTGATAAAAGTTTCTGCTGAGCAAGGTGCAAGGCTTGTTGTTTTACCTGTGAGTTTGATTTGTTTAAAGTATTGTTATTTGTAGGAAAGTAAGTTGAACAATAAAGTTCCTGGTTTGGATTTTTGGATGTTGATTTACTTGTTTCTGATAGGAAATGTGGAACTGCCCTTACTTTGCTGAATGCTGATTACTTTGCTAAGGATGCTGAGGATTTGGTAATTTACTTGTTTCTGATAGGAAATGTGGAACTGCCCTTACTCTGCTGATAACTTTGCCAAGTATGCTGAGGATTTTGGTAATGGAGATTTGTCACCATCCTTTTCATTGTTATCAGAAGTTGCTTTTTGCTATAGAATCACAATTGTTGGTGGGTCTATTCCTGAACTGTGCAATGGCCGGCTTTATAATACTTGCTGTGTCTTTGGATCAGATGGAAAGCTGAAGGCTAAGCATAGAAAGGTATGTAAAGCCTATTAGGCTATTACCAAGAATATGAAATGAAATGCGAAGGCAGAGAAATAACTGTCCTCTTTTTGCAGATTCATCTGTTTGATATTAATATTCCAGAAGATATTTCATACAAGGAATCTGACTTTCTTGCTGCTGGAGATTAACCTACAATTGTGGACGCAGGTATAGTTAGCTCTTGAAAATCTATCTATCAACATATCTTAGATATTGGAATTTAGTCAATAGTTTTTCTGAGGGCCAATGGGTGATTGGAGTTTTTGCAATCTTTATACTGCTTTGGCAAATTACTAGTATATGCTTGGGGAAGAAGAATTGCAATGAATCAGATTTGACTCAATTATTTATAGTTTAGTGTCACCAAATTTATCATTTTTAAGGGTGGAATACATTCTTATGGATTGTGCATCCTAGATGTTTCTATCAATTGATTTATTATGCAAGAACTTGGAGTATGATTAAGTTATTGACATTGCTGGACTAAAACTACCTTCTGATAATTATAAATGAAACAGATAAAAAAATGCAGGTAGCTTTAGATTTGATTCCTTGAAACCCTCTGGTGTAATACCATTCCCCTCTGTTATTTTAACATATTCCCAGCAAGTAAAGTTGGAAGAAACAATATATATACTGTTGAATATGTCTGTTTTTGTAGTCTGCATTTGGCTTTCTATCATAAGCTACTGACAAATGACTCTTAAATGCAGGAATTGGCGGTTGAATTGGGATAGGAATTTGCCATGATATTCGCTTTCCAGAGCTTGCTATGCTTTATAGAGCTAAAAGTTTTCTGTGTTACTGCTGTGAAGTACTCGTATCATTAAGTTTTTGTAGTGTAAATGTATTTTACTATATGAGTAGTTGCTATAAAATACAGGTGCACATCTCATATGCTATCCTGGGGCGTTCAACATGAGAACTGGTTTTTGGCCAAAAAAAAAACATTATCATCAAGCTGTTGTTATCTGTAATCTTTGGCTTGCTATGAATAAAGTTGTTTTACAATCTTTATACTGCTATGGTGATAGCTATTTGTTGCTACTTGTTCACCTTCTCGAGATTCTGCTGGTAGCTATACAATATGGGGACATTCTACTCTTGTGTCACCAGTATGGGCACATTTTAACCATTTGGTAACGGTTACTTTATATCTAAAAGAAACTACTGGATTGATTAATCATTCCTCATTTCTGCTGATCAGTTTGTTGAGATAATTACAACTTCAGAACATGAAGAGACTGTTGTGGTTGCTGAGATTGATTATTCTGAAATCCAACTTAGGAGGTGAAACGCTAACTCTTAAGTTGCAAACTAAAGCTAATTCCTTACCATCTTTCTAACTCGTGTGGGTCTTGAATGCTTTGCAGAGAGAGCTTTGCATTGGAGAAACAAAGGCGATCAAACATTTACCAGTTTATTCACATGCACCATTGAAGTGCTCAAAATGTCCTTAATGCTTTGTTAGTTGTCTCTTATAATCAACATGTGAAATGTGAAACAGTTAAATATTAGCCCTTTAGCCTTTTTGGTTGTTCCATGTAAAACCAAACTTGCTGTTGTTTGCACTACTTTCTGGGTAGTTAACATAGCAGTTTATGAAATATATGCCTGCTGCCAACTGAAGATAGACTTGAAGGTCTATATTGGTGTCTCTCTGTTTGACTTAATACAAGCCATTTCCCCGGCTGATATAATTCTGTTGTGAATTAGACAGCCAATTAAAGCCTTGATCAACCGTCACAAATGAAAGAACAAGCATCTGCTATTCCGCTTTTCCGCCTAAACTCTGCCTTTGCCTTCAGACTGAAAAACAACAGCCGACAAAGAACATAACAAATAGCATATGTTTATGGATATGTAATGCATCAGTTTTAACTCACAGAAATCATCAGGGTATTTCTTATTCCATTTAGCTGTCATTCTGTTCTCAGTTGTATATACTTGTGTGTGACTGCTCTGCACCTTGTTTCTTCAGGTTTTGTCTGCTAATCAAGTAACTTGTTCATTATTTGATAATATACAGCAATAAAGGCTCTGGAAGTAGGTGTTTCTGGGATAATTGTCTCCAGTCATGGAGCTCGCCAGCTAGATTACTCTCCTGCCGCTATTTCTGTTCTGGAAGAGGTGCTTTCCTAATTTCCATGATATTTTTGTTCTTGGCATATTTAAATTAAAGCTATAGAATTTTATAGATATTCCAATTTTACATATTAAGCCATGAAGCATACGAGAGATTGTTGAAATTTCTTTGGGAGGAGAAACTTGTATCATTTTTGGTAGGTGCTGACTTTAGCAAAAACAAAAGAAGCTGACATTATGATTCTTTCTTTCCAATATTTGCTTGACTTTGATGTCTTTGTTTTGATAACTCGAAACTTGACAATGTGGTTGATTGGTTTTTGGTTTTTATCATTTGCACTTGCTTAATTAATGATAAAAGCTTAGTATACTCTGTGTGTGTGTGTGTATGCAGCAAATTGAAACTTTATCCAAAAGGAAATTGGCAGTCGAGGGGAAAATGTGTGTCACTATATCTAGAAGTCCATAATCCCCAAAACCAGTCTCCTGGGTGGGAAAAGTATGTGAGATACAAGCTGCGAATAAGGAATCAAGTTTCTGACAACACAAGGAGATGACAGGCAAGCAAAGACTAATTAACATTACTATTCAATTAAGGAACTCTTGCACCAGTATAATTTATATTAACAAACCATTCTGTCCATCTCCAATTCAATTCAATTCTCCTATAGGAAGGAGGAATCACTCATTAATTGGCTTTTCTGGTGGGCATCCTTACACTGGGGTTGGAAAGAATTTCTACTGCTGGCCGATCTCAATAATCCAATCAATGGATATCTGGTTAAAGATACTTTGGTTGTTGAAGGGGGAAATTACCTGCTTTCTTAGAGATTAAAGATTTTCCAAAATATTAATATTGAAGATGGTCTGATGCTTATACATTCTTTTATCACTACAATAATTCTTCTTTTCTTGGTATAATTTCAAACTTGCAACCAATTTTAAATGCAAACAAACAAGGTTGATATTTTTCTATACTACAGCGCCAGGCAGGACTTCCTTGTGGAGATCCTTTGGTTCGCATCCTTGACAAGTTAGAGGATTGAAAGTTTTCAATTTTTCTAAATTGCCCATTTAGATACACTTTAGAGATGAGATAGTCATATTATTACTCGTAGCAGGATCAACTAGTTATGTACTCTTTAACATGCTTAAACAAGAAAACAACAAAAAACCTCCTTGTTCTGACCAAAAAAAAAAAAACAAAAATCTTGCCATAATCATTCAGTTTCAAAAAGTTTTACTTACAATTGCATGTGGTCTATAAAACAACTTATGCTCAAACATGCACAACAGGCAACAGCTACTCCTTCATAACAGGATCCTCCTTTTTTCTGATGAATCTCATTTCTGTGTATTATTTATACAAGTTTAGCTACATCATCTTTTTTTCTGATGGTCGATAATTTTCTTCTTCTTTTTTTTTTTATAATCAGTTACCTTATCCTAAGGTAAGGGCAAATCACCGACCCAGTTTGAAATTTATGGACTCTGTAGACAAAAATAGTAGGGCGTGGACCTAGTTTGATTTTTATATCTGAATTGCTAAACACCGCCCCCTTTTACTAGTCACCGCCCCCCTTTTGGACTATTTTGCCCTCTGTTTTATTTTCCTTCAAACTTCAAACTTTTGTAATAAAAAGGTTAAGAAAACTTAATAATTTTAGAAACTTGAGACTTTTATATATATAGAAGAAGAATATGATCCAAACGGATTAATTGCAAGCAAAATTATCAAAGGACAAAGAAAAAAAAACCTAAAAATGGGATGAAATGGCGCGGGTCGCGCGCGGATTGCGACCCGGCCATGGCGTGGGTCGCGATCCGCGGTTGCGACCTGTGCCAAAAGCTGGGTTGCGGCCTTCTCCATGGCCGAGTCGAGACGTGGGTCGCGACCCGCATTGCGACCCAGCTTTTTTTTTGCTTTTTTCCTAAAATAAACATGCTTTCAATCCGAAAATAACTGTCACTCCATGAGTTTCGATGTTGTTTTATTTGAATGATTGAGTTTTGAAGGTCCATGAGTTTCGATGTTATTTATTTGAATGATTGAGTTTTGAAGGTTGAGAGAATTGAAAATTTTGAAGTTTAAAGGAAAATGAAGCAAAGGGTAAATAAGTCTTTTTGGGGGACCGTAGCTAGTAAAATGGGCGGTATTTAGTAATACCTATATTTATCCTCTAGAGTGATTCACATATAGGATGATTGGGCCGAGTTGATGTATATATAGTTTCGGTTGCTTAGGAATTCTTGACTTATTAGTGTTTTTATTAGGTTGAAGAAAACCTACGTATACATACATATTGTCAATTGGCTTTCTCACTTGTTACTTGTAGCTGCAGAGCAATAGGTAGACGATCATAATATAGAAGATGGGCCAGAGCTCTTCAGGTAATTATTTTGGTTTTTGTAGTATTTGATAGGAACAATTTAGATTTCAAATTGGGTTTAAATCGTATTGTAACATTGTAAATGTATAATAAATCATGTATATAATATGGGTCGAAAATTGTTCAAAAGATAAATAAAAAAAAACATTGAAACCATTCCAAAGGTACTATCTAGATTTAAATTGAGTATAAATCGTATGTTCGATTAACCCTAAGATATATTTAAGTAACATTTTCATTAATAGTTAGAAAGATCATAATTTTCTGAATTAAGAAGTACATATAAGTTGTAAAAGGTTTTTTCTTTTATTTTTTTTATAAATTGTTCTGTTGTTTGTTTTTGGGTTTGGTTTCTTGTTGTTTTTGCTTTTAAGAATTTATTATATAAATATATATTAATATTATTGGTCTCTGTATACATAGTTCAAAAACAGGAGGGGGAGAAACAATATATAAGCTCATGGAGGAAAGAGGCACCGGCACATTATATTTTAAAGATTGACACATTCTCGTCAATAGTTTCATCAATTAGAAAGTACGAATCTCGTGTTTTTGAAGCCAGTGGCTACAAATGGTGGGTTTTAATTCACTCCAAAAAGCTAGCTATAATAATTATTAGTCCCTACTTTGAAATTCAATTAAGGTAGTATTGTCCTGATTATCATTATATATATGGCTTAATTAATTTCTTATATGGCAGGAAATTGTTATTTTGCCCCAAGGAAGTCCAAGAAAATGGGATCCTTAAAAAACATATCAGCCTTAATTTGGAAATCTCAGAAAGTGATAATACTCTACCCCCTGGTTGGGAGATCAATGCCATTGTCAATTTCTTTCTCTATAATCATAAAACAGACCAGTTCTTCTCAAATCAAAGTAAGGCTCTTGTTCATTAAGTTGTTTGCTAAAACTGCATCTACAACTGCATATAGATGTTTTTACTTTTGGTTTAATTAGATTCTGAATATTTATAATCTTATGATGATAGATGGGAAGTTGCATCGCTTCCATGAAACAAAGAGACTTTGTGAATATGACTTCAATTCATACTCTATCGATAGTTTGACTAATCCTGCTAATGGATACCTGAAAAATGAGCAATGCGTGTTTGGGGTGGAGGTGTTTGTGGTAAACAATCAAGGCCAAGGGGAGACTTTGTGCATGAAAAAAGAACCCAATCTTTTGAATACTTTAACTTGGAAGATTGATAAGTTTTCCAAGTTAACAGACGAATGGTGTTATTCTGAAGCATTCTCTTGCGGAGGATGCGAATGGTAAGGACTTTTAATCATGTTAACATTGATTTACATTGTCATTTGTGTGCAAGAATGGCAATTGATGAGGCTGCTGGATTATGCAGGAGATTGAAACTTTATCCAAAAGGAATTGGCGAGTGGAAGGGAAAGTGTGTGTCACTATTTCTAGATGTTCATAATCCCCCAAACCATTCTCCTGGATGGGAAAAGCATCTGAAATACAAGCTGCGAATAAAGAATCAAGTTTCTGGCAATCACAAGGAGATTACAGGCAAGCAAACACTAACATTATTGTTTTTACAAGGAACTCACGAATATATAGATATATAGATTTACAGGCACTATTATATATTAACATACAATTCGGTCTTGCATTTTTAATTAAAAGGAAGGAAGAACTCATTAATTTGGCATTTTTATTGGGCAGGTATCGACAAGTTCTGTGCAGCATACCCAGGCTGGGGTTTGACCAATTTTCTACCGTTGGCCCATCTCAATAGTCCGATGGATGGATATCTGGTTAAAGATACTCTGATTGTTGAAGCGGAAATCATTGCTTTCTCAGAGATTAAAGAGTTTCCGCAATGAAGATTCAAGATGGTGTTATGCTTTTAAGTTCTTTTAATATCAGTACAATGATTTTTCTTTTCTTATATCTTCCAACTTGCAACCATTTCTTTTTTTAGGTAAAACTTGCAACCATTTCTAAATGCAAACAAAGAAGGTTTATATTTTCTATTGACACAGTTAGAGCTTTAAAGTGTTCAATTTTTCAAAATTGCCCATTTAGATACACTTGAGAGATGAGATGGTTATACTCATCTTATCTTATCTTACTATCTTATCTTATCTTACTATATATAAAAATCACGTACTTAAAAATTTTAATTGGGAAATTTCATAAATACCCTTAGTATTATAATATAATATTTTTTAATAAGTATTTTTTTAGTCATTTAATTGACATGCTTGAATAACAGAAAAAGCTCATTGTTCTTTGCAAATGCAACCTATTCCCTAAGGAAGGAATTGGGAAATAGAGTTGAAACTCATTGGTATTTAAAAAAAAAACACTTTTTTCTTGATATAGATGTAGATATAGGACCTTTAGTAAGCATGAATTGGTTATGCTGGTGGCATATTTTCAAAATACTATAAGAAAACTATATTTTCAATAGACTGATATAAGAAAACTATGAATTAGAACTTCTATATATATGACAATATATGAGAAGAATTCAACATAGATATACGTTTTTCTTGTATAAGCTTTTTTCTGTTTGCATAAGGTACTCATCTTTCTGGGCTTATACCTTTTAAGTTTCCCTTTGAAAATATCATCCAAATGTTTACATTAAAAAGTGTTTGTTTATACCTCAATTTACACACACTTGAGGGTAAATATGTCTTTGACCTTATGAAATTGAGATAAGTGGCTCAGATTCAGTCTAAAAACCTAGCTCAGATTCAATCTAAAAACCTAAGCTCAGTAAGATTTAGTGCCACCTTAATTTCAAGTCAGATAGGAAGAGTGATGGTTTTATAGACTCGTGTTCGTGGGAGTTACCACGCAATCGAGGCTAAATTACACGCATTATCATATATTCATTCTAAAACTCTACCATAATCAATGTTTAGAAGTCCATATCTACCTATAAAATAAAAAATAAAATTTTTGGGGCTAAACTTCATATTCAAATCGCATCTTAATTATTAAGATCCTTAATTGAACAAAAGAATATTTTATTTGGTACGAAACTTTACGTTGAACTTCTACCTCAATAAATACAAAATTTTAAAAAATTTCACATTCCAAACTAAAATTAAAATATTATATGGGTAAACTTAAAATTCACATGAATATATGATCATACGAGTGATTTAGTCTCAATTGCGTGGTAACTCCCACGGACTCAAGTCTATAGGATCATCACTCAAATAGGAAAAAGATTTATCTTCCTATTTTTTCCTATTATTTGGGCCGAAATTATGGAATAATAATAATTATAATTTATAATAATAATTATTATTATTAAGTCAATAATTATGGTCAAATATATACTATATATTATTTTTAGTGACTATGGAAATTACTTAAAGGCCAAATTGAGGATTAATATGGTGCCTCCTTTTGGCTTTTTTTGGTCTTTTCGCACTTTTTGGGTGACTAAAAAGGCCCTCGATGAATTTCCTCACTTACTTTTCCTACTGCCCTTTTTTTTAATTTACTATTTTTATATTTATGATTAAGTGTGTTTTAATGACATATTAATTGTGTGTGGATATTAGGATTTACCGGTTCAACTCATCTGCCGGAATTCCAAAGGATTGGTGCTATTAATGTATCTGCAATAATGGTTGATTCATGGGTAAACTATTGACATTCCAGTTCTGTTTTTCTTTCGTCTTCATTTTTATTTGGGTGGGTTTCTTCTTCCCTAACATTTCTCTGAATTGGTTTCACATAAACTCCATTCTGTTTCCTAAAATTTCCAGGTGGACGGTGATAAGATCCTTCCATTAAATTTAGTAGCACCTTGGTGCCAAAAAAAAAATTTAGTAGCACCTTAGGATGGCATAACCTAAAGTGGAGAACTTTCAAATCTCACTGCAACATTTTGAGGTAAATCTGAATTTATTTGTTGATTATATTATTTATACTTAAATTTAACATTTCCTTATTCCTCTTTTATTTTACAAAAAGTTTTTTTTTTTATTTATCATTTGACTTCCTTTTTATTAAGGTTTCTATTAGTTGGTTATGTTTAGTATATTTCCACATTTCCAAAAGCACAGTTAGCCAATGCTAAGTACAATCATTTTGTGATGTATTGTATAATTTACATATGCTCCTGCAAATACTCTCAACTAATTTAATTTTCCTACGACAACTGTACATGCTCCTTGACTACAAAAAATTAGGCCTTCCTTATGCAGAAGCCAAATTCTTCCACCTACCCGAGTTCATTAATTTAACAATTGCAATCAAGATTAAAAAATGACCGCAACGTACTATGTTTTTTTTAGATAATTAACATACATTTCAAACAACAATTAATATTAGCTTTATTTTGATGAATTATCTAGAGATGGAGGAGTAGAATATTAGCTTTATTTTGATATATTACCTAGAGATGAAGTAGAATTTAGGTAATGCATTTTTAGAATGAAAGAGAGGTCATGTGTTTTGCTTTATATATGCGAATTATTTATTTGGATGTATGAGTTTCTCCTAACTGATTAACTTATAGCCAATGCAATATCTTCTTATTAACTGACTTAAACAACTACAAAAAATATAGCCCTAATAAGAAGATGACTGCAGCGCAAGCGCAGGCCGCCCTGCTTGTAAGAATTAAAGATGAGTTATACGACCTTCAAGTACAAAGATTTAATTCCTAAATGACGATCATATATACTATATATTATTTTAGTGACTATAGAAATTACTTAAAGGCCAAATTGAGAATTAATGTGGTGTCTCCTTTTGGCTTTTTTTGGTCTTTTCGCACTTTTCAGGTGACTAAAAAGGCCCTCAATGAATTTCCTCCCTTACTTTTCCTACTACCCTTTTTTGTAATTTACTATTTTTATATTCATGATTAAGTGTGTTTTAATTACATATTAATTGTGTGTGGATATTAGGATTTACCGGTTCAACTCCTCTGCCGGAATTCCAAAGGATTGGTGCTATAAATGTATCTACAATAATGGTTGATTCATGGGTAAACTACTGACATTCCAGTTCTGTTTTCCTTTCATCTTCATTTCTATTTGGGTGGGTTTCTTCTTCCCTAACATTTCTCAGAATTGGTTTCACATGGACTCCGTTCTGTCCTAAAATTTACAGGTGGATGTTAATAAGATCCTTCCATTTAATTTAGTAGCCCCTTAGAATGGCATAACCTAAAGTGGGGAGCTTTCACATCTCACCGCAACATTTTGAAGTAAATATGGATTTATTTGTTGATTATATTATTTGATACTTAAATTTAATATTTCCTTATTCCTCTTTTATTTTACAAAAGTTTTTTTTTTCTTATTTATCATTCGACTTCCTTTCCTTATTCCTCTTTTATTTTACAAAAGGTTTTTTTTATTTATCATTCGACTTCCTTTTTATTGAGGTTTCTATTAGTTGCTTATGTTTAGTATATTTCCACATTTCCAAAAGCACAGTTAGTCAATGCTAAGTACAATCATTTTGTGATGCATTGTGTAAATTACATATGCTCCTGCAAATGCTCTCAACTAATTCAATTTTCCTACGACAACTATACATGCTCCTTGACTACAAAAAATTAGGCATTCCTTATGTAGAAGCCAACTTCTTCTACCTACCCGAGTCTATTAATTTAACAATTACAATCAAGATTAAAAAATGACCGCAGCGTACTATATTTTGTAGATCAACAACATACATTTCAAACAACAATTAATATTAATTTTATTTTGATGAATTATCTAAAGATGGAGTAGAATATTAGCTTTATTTTGATGAATTTTCTAGAGATGGAGTAAAATTTAGGTAATGCACTTTTAGAATGAAAGAGAGGTCATGTGTTTTGCTTTATATATTATTTGTTTCTATGTATGAGTTTCTCCTAACTGATTAACTTACAGCCAATGCAATATCTTCTTACTAACTGACTTAAACAACTACAAAAAATATAGCTCTAATAAGAAGATGACTGCAGCGCAAGCACAGGCCGCCCTGCTTGTATTTGATTATTTGAAGAAACATGAGATGTCATGTCTAACCTAGATATGTGGCATGTCAAACATTATTTTACACTCTGACAATAAGTCCCAGCCGCCCATACCCTGTATTCAGTGGCTATCAGGTCAAAAATCAACTTTTACATATTTTTCAATTAAGAACAATATGTCGAAATTGATGAAATTGGCTATGGAGGAGTGATGCGATTTCAACAATATGTATACTGTTGAGGTCAAAATACTCTCAACACCGTGATCTGGTTGATCGTCCTTGAAGCGTCTCAGTCCTTGTATGCCGAAGACCTGAGAGTCAAAGAAGACCTAGGAGTGCGGGGGTTTGATCCCGCGTTAGCACTCCGACGGTCAAGTCAGTGGTGTTCTTCGTTGTAGGTTTAGAGGTTTTGAGCTTAGGGCTAAAGGCTAAGAGTTTTAGAATAGGGAGAAAATGAGAAATTTACTCTGTTTATATAGGCCCCTGGGTGCCACGTCAGCGGGTCGCGGGTATGCGAATAAGTCGGGGGTCGCCCCGCTTAAGTAAATCTGTCGAGTGCGTAAGGAGATGATCGATGTCCCGGGTCAAACTTGTCGATCGGTTGATATTGGGACAGGTATCAACAATTGCCCCCCAGTCGTGAGATGGGCTATAACGTGGCCGTTCGAGCGACCTCGCACTCTGTCTGAGCGTGTAGGCCTTCCTCGCGTTTTGTCATTTTAGGCGGACTTTTCGAATTTCGAAAATCATACTTGAAACCGTCGCTTCGCTTGATTGGCGCAATTCTGAATTTTAGGTTCGACACGTGTCACCCTCCCATTGGCTGGGTGCTGGTTGCACGGTTACCTAGACGGCCTTTGCACGGAGTTTTAAAAGCGCCTTTTCTCTTTCTTGTACCATTTTCGTCCGATTTTACAGCTTCCCAAGACTTTCACAGTCGTCTGCTTTGTTGTTTTCCCTGTTTCGTTGTGAATTTCTGTCACTCGCCTTGGTGAGTTAAGTTGTGAGATTTCCTACTTCATCTTCCGCAGCGTGATTTTTCTTGTCTTCTCGCGCTTCCTAAACTGGCGTTTGTTTCTTGTTCTTAATCCTTTCTGTGTTTCTAACTAGCATCGGTTTTCTGTGTTTAAATTTCTCGAGTTTGCAGCTTTTACTGTTTTTTCTGGAAATTGATCAACTGTGTTCTTCGCGTGAGTGACTTTCTTCACCACGGATAACCTTGGAAGCGCCGAGTTTCCTATCGAGGTATCAGACAGCGAACCAGATCGAACTGTAGGGTTTGAACCCGTGCCCGAG
This sequence comes from Corchorus olitorius, assembly GCA_001974825.2. NCBI lineage: Eukaryota > Viridiplantae > Streptophyta > Magnoliopsida > Malvales > Malvaceae > Corchorus > Corchorus olitorius. The sequence continues at coordinate 57,408 of AWUE01021101.1, read as the reverse complement.
TTCACCGATTCATCCGACAACGAGCTGTTCGACGAGTTGAGTGCCATACTTCCTGAGGCTCGTATAAAGTTTGGTAAGGGTTTTTTTGAAGATCGTCCATTTTGTTTTGGTTTTGGGTTTTAGTATGTTAGCATAGCTATGTCTGAAGAGGATTCTTCGCAAGATATCTCTAAGTCTTCGTCAGTCAAGCCTGTGGACAGTGATGATCTCAGCTCAGAAGATGAGCCTGAGGTTAGGTTGGTTAGGAGACCGAAAGGTTCAGTGGCTAGGGCCACTGGTACACCTGATCCGCCCTTAGTATCCTCTCTAGATGAACGGCATCCTTTAGCACATAGGGTCACTACGATTCCCGCTCCCGGAGAGAGTGTCAACTTTAGGAGTTTGTTTACTGAAGCTCCAGTTGGGGGAGATGTTTTAAAAGAGACTAACCCACCCCTCGGCGGAAGCGTTAACCGTGATGAGTCATCTGAGGGCACTCCCTCACAGCAGATCACGCCTGTAAGACATTCTACCGCTTCTGTGGGTGCGTCTTCTACGGTCTCATCTCAACTACCGTCAACAGAAGAACGTCCATATTCGGGTAGCATGGCGAGTTCGTCAGCTACAGTTGAGGAGGGATGGATTTCTCAGCATAATGCTAAATGCGTTCGTCAGTTTTCGAATGCCGCTTCTTGCGTTTCGAAGTATGTCTTCGTTCCTGGCTCGCGGTCTTCTAAGTCCGGCAAAGCTCGCACCCGGCAAGGTTACTCCAGGTCCACCAACGCTGCCAGGCGTCAGGCGGCAAAGGCCGGTTTAGGACCAGTCTCGGGTTACAAGATGTTCCTCCCGAAAAAGGAAGATCGTCTCTTTACCGTAGCTTACAATGGTCGGCGTGCATTTTTCTATAAGGTGATGTTTGAGTGTGGGTTTAGGCTTCCTGGACATCCCTTCATAGGGCAGGTGCTTGACTCCTATGGAATTGCAGCTTCTCAACTAAATCCCAACAGCTGGTTCTTGCTGATTGGGTATTTGGTGGTCTGCATCTATAAAGATTGGGAGCCGAGCGTCAATTTAATACGTCATGAATTTGCCATTTCTCAGTCTGATGGGTTCTATAGTCTCAACCGAAAGAAAGGGAAGACATTTATCAAGGGTCCTTCCAGCTGGCATTTTTGGAAACCGGAGTTCTTCGGCGTTCAGGTGAAGGACGGGGAGGCCTGACCCATCGAGACTCAATGGCGTTTGGTGGAGACATCCAAGCTGAATGCGGAGAAGTTCGTTTTGACCCCTGCCGAGCAGAGACAAATAACCTATTTGGAGGAACACACTTACAATCCCAGGGAACTGGTGGACCCTGCACGGTTAGTGCTCTGTGGTTTAAGCCCAGAGCCTTATAAAATGTCTGGAATGAAGAAACAGAAGTGCAGTGCTGGGGTTTGTACTCCAATGACGATCTTCGAAGTCGTGGAGAAAAATGGGAAAATGGTTGAAGTCTCAAAGAGGGTCATTGTTGTCAAGAAGGGAGGTTTTTGCAGTCTTGTATGCCCCCCCAGGATTTAGCAGATCCTTACGAGATTAAAGAGTATGCACCTCCTGAATTTAAGATCGACAAATGGGTATATCCTGGTCTTCAACCTGTGGGTCATGGTGCAGGTAAAGGACCCATGGTTCTAAGACGCATGCAGGAAGCTCATGACAAAGAGCGTGCTGATCATCACTCCTCTTCCTCAGAGGCTCCTTCTTCTGGTCTACTGCTTGTCTGACTCTTTTCTATGTTAAACCCGAACCCCCTTTTTAACTCCTTATGATTACCTTTAACTCCCCCTTTTTCATGATTTTGTAGAACGTGGTGAATATAACATGAATCAGGATCGTTTGTTGGCCGCGCAAAAACGTGTGCAGGACGGTCTGGATGCCGCTGCAGCATCCAAATCGACTTCTACTACTAACGTTTTGTCCTTGACGGCTGGGCCCACTCTGCCTCCGATTACCGAGGAGTCCAACGTGGTAGACGATCTGCAGGTCATAGCTTCTTCTCTTACCAAAGGAAAAGCCTCCAGGCTATCTGGCTCCTCGACTCCTTCCGTTGCTGGGCACCCCTCGCTTTTTACCTCAGGCATTTTCGCTGGTGGGGGTTTTGGAGAATGGAGGGACCGCGAGCGGCAGGGTTAAGCATCGCCGCCGTTCGTCGAGCTGCTGGGTCGCTACTTCTCCCATGGATTGTCCTTCGGGACACTCTCTGACGTGGCTGTTGTGCGTGAGCTTTCCGACATGGAGCGCGCAGCTTTTATCATGGCGTCTGCTTCCCAGGTATGTACTTTTGATTTGTTGTTTTTTTTTTTTTTTTTTATATATATGTGTGCTGGCCCAGCCATTGACTGGTACTTCCAGTGGCTTACTGAGATCTTGTTTGTTCTGCAGACTATGTTCGGCGCCGAGGCCAATTTTGCCAAGTATGAGGAGGAGATTCGAGCTGCTATCCCTGGAATCGGCAACTTTATTGACAAGAACAAACCTGGAGCGTCCGTTCTTCAGGTCAACCAACTGAAAGCCGAGCTGTCAGATGCTCGTGCCCAGCTGAAGACTGCTGAGGGAAAGCTGATGGCTGCCGAGCTAAGTGCGAGGGAAGCGAGCAAGAAAGCAAAGAAGAAGGATGAGCTGCTGCGAAAAGAGAGGAAGAATAACACCAAGAATACAAAGAAGCTGCAGGCGAGCTCTGCTGCCAACGCGCTTTCATTTTTCGTTGTTCTCTACTTAGTGTGTACAGAATCTAAGTGTTCTTTATTTATCTGCAGACTCAGGTGAAGAACTTGGATGCTGAACTGGATGCCTGCTATGAAGCCACCGCTCGTCAGATCCTTAGGGCAAGGGCCTCCGCAATTTACATGATACAGCAGTATAAGGGCGTCGGTGATGTATCCGACATTAACTTTGATGCTGAAGAGCTACCGGCAGGGGATCCCTTGTCCAGAGATCTCGATCCCAAGCCATACCAGGCCCCTCCTGAAGAACCAGATTCTTCTGAGGAAGACATCGTAGATGCGGGCAAAGGGACTGGAGGTAGCCTAAGTATCAGCCCCGAGGATGCCGAGGTTGCTGATCAGCAGGGAGGTGGTCTCCAAAAGAAGAGAAAAACAGTTGAGAGCTGAAATGTTGATCGTCATTCTTGGAGATTCGGTCAAGTCGTTAGTCCTGCGGGACTGCCCTTCAAACAATTTGGTTTTGAAATGTTTTAACTCCTTAAACAATTCGTGTTATTATATTGTTTTTGTAACGCTTTTAACTGGCATTGATTTATGATTGTTTACTTGCCGAACCATTTATCCTGCTGTTCGTCATTTTTAACGGAAATTTGATCGTCATTTGAGGGGACGTCTCATTAGGGGACGTCCATCCTCCTTATCGGTAGTATGGGGACACTCATCAGAGCGTTCAACCATTATTGAGGGGAGAACGTCTCATTGGGGGACGTCCATCCTCGTTTAATTATACAGGGACACCAGTTTAGGTGTTCAACCGTCTATAGGGCGAGGGCGCCTCAATAGGGGACGCCCTTCACTCTTTATTAGATTATACAGGGACACCAGTTTGGGTGTTCAGCCGTTCATGACATGTCTGAAAGCTGAATTGGGAGAAACTTTTAAAATCGTCCTTACAATTAATGCGACTAAAATTTTGCATTCAATAAGTATTCTTGAAAAAATAAACGTCTTCAGCAAAATCCAACAGGAAAGTAAAGATAAGATTTGATAATAAGTACTCAAGTGAGCGACGATCTACTGATAGTACTTCTTGAGGTGAATGGCATTCCAGGTCCTGGGGATTGGTTCTCCGCCGAGGCTGGTCAGCCGATATGCTCCTTTTCCTATCACTTGTGAGACAATGTAGGGACCCTCCCAATTCGGAGATAACTTTTTCTTCTCGTTGACCGGTTTGCTGGCTTCAAAGCTTCTAAGAACCAGGTCTCCGACCTGAAATTGTCGATTTTGAACCCTTCTGTTGTAGTAGCGGCTGACCTGCATGGACCTGTTCGCTTGTCTTAGCTGCGCGGTGAGCCGAACTTCCTCCAGAAGATCCATATTGGTTCTAAGTTCTGCTTCATTATTCTCCGAGGAGAAATAGGACGTACGGAGCGTATGAATCCTGGTCTCAGCCGGGATGACTGCTTCCGTTCCAAAGGCCAAGTTGTAGGGTGTTTCGCCAGTTCCTGTATGGCTCGTAGTTTGGATGCCCCACAAGATATTTGGGAGCTCTTCGACCCATTTGCCCTTCGCGTCCCCCAGCTTCTTCTTCATTGCGGACAGAATCTTGCCATTGATTGCCTCGACTTGTCCATTCGTCTGCGGATGGACCACCGAGCTGGCGACAAGCTTGATTCTGTTGTGGGAACAGAAATCATGTACGTGCTTGGCTTGCAGCTGGAGTCCATTGTCGGAAATTATGACGTGCGGGCACCCCAAATCGACAGAGGATGTTCTACCATAAGAATTCCTCCACTGAATACTGCGTTATACTAGCTAAGGGTTCGGCCTCTACCCACTTCGTGAAGTAATCACATCCCACGATGACAAATCGTCTGCTCCCTGTTGCCATTGGGAGCGGCCCTATAAGGTCGATCCCCCACATGGCGAACGGCCATGGGGCCTTGATGATATTCAACTCTTCAGTCGGAATCCTAGGGACCTTGGCGAACATCTGACATTTTTCACACCTTCGCACCATGTCTGCTGCATCCTGTTTCATAGTCGGCCAGTAATACCCCTGCCGGATGATCTTCTGAGCCAGGGACCTTGCTCCAGTATGATTCCCACATTTTCCCTCATGAACGTCCTTCAACACTAGATCAGCATCGGTGGGCGATAAGCATCGTAGGAGGGGTAAGGTGTAAGACTTTTTATACAGGACGTCGTCGATGATCACATACCTGGACGATCGCCTCTGTTGAGCTGCAGCAGCTTTTCGATCTAAAGGTGGACCGTACCCTTTCAGAAAGTTTTCGATCTCGTCCATCCAGCACGGCTCTCGCTCATCACCAATGTTCAATGTTTGAAAACCCTTGGAGGATCGTGGATGCAATAGATGTTCCATGAAGACCCGTCCCCTAGCGGCGGACGTGTTTGACGAAGCAAGTTTGGATAGAGCGTCAGCTCTGGTGTTCTGCGCCCTTGGAACATGCTGGAGGCTAACGTTGTCGAACCTCATCCACAGCTCTTGCACTTGTTTCTGATACAACATCAAGTTTGGCTCCTTCACTTCAAACGATCCCAACGTCTGATTGGTTATTAACTGTGAGTCACTGAACACCCTTAGCTTTTTTATCTTGAGGCGCTCTGCCATTTCCAAACCAGCGATCAGAGCTTCATACTCTGCTGCATTATTGGAGAGTGGATACCTGAAGGTCGAGCAATATTGATATTCTTCCTGTTTATCTGGAGAGACCAGAAGGAGTCCTGCTCCTGCACCTTCTTTTACTGCAGATCCATCCACAAAGAGTTCCCAACATTCTTCTCCGCGGGGTGTGCTTGGGGTCATCTGTTCTGGCACCTTCGGGGGGCTCACCTGATCCTTCGTTCTTTCTGGATCGGAAGCATTATCGTCACTATCGGTACCTACAACTTTGTTTTGAGGGGGTTGTTCATCGGTGAAAGTGCATTCTGCCATGAAATCTGCTAATGTCTAGGCCTTAATTGCTCGTCTCGGCTGATACCCGATGCCGAACTCACTAAGCTCTACATTCCACTTCAACAGTCGCCCCGTAAGATCCGCCTTCTGAAGAACATCCTTCAAAGGTAAGTCAGTTAGGACAATTATTTCATGGGATTGAAAATACTGTCGTAGTCTCCTCGACGCCACTACCAGAGCGAAGGCCATCTTCTCCAGCTTTGAGTAGTTAAGCTCTCCACCCTGAAGTGCCCGGCTGACATAGTAGACCGGCATTTGTCCTCTCCCTGTTTCTTTGACCAGAACGGCAGCCACGGTCTCATTTGGTGCTGCGAGGTACATATACAGTACTTCGCCTTCATTCGGTCTAGTGAGCAAGGGCGGGGAGCTGAGGTACAGCTTCAACTGCTCGAAAGCCTCCTGGCATTCACTTGTCCAAATGAATCTTGTCTTTGTTCGAAGCAGACGGAAGAACGGCAGGCACTTGTCTGCAGATTTTGAGACGAATCTGTTCAGAGCCGCTACCCTCCCTGTAAGACTTTGAATCTCTTTAACCGATTCGGGGGGTTTCATGTCTAGGATAGCCCGCACTTTCTCCGGATTAGCTTCAATACCTCTATTGGAGACCATGAATCCTAGAAACTTTCCAGCTTCTACGCCGAACGTACACTTTGTGGGATTAAGCTTCATGTGATACTTTCTTAAGTACCCAAAGCATTCGGCTAGGTCTTCCAAATGCTGTTCCATGGTGGAACTCTTAATCAGCATATCGTCTACGTAAACCTCCATAGATTTTCCGATGAGATCTTTAAAGATCTTGTTCACGAGCCGTTGGTACGTTGCTCCGGCGTTCTTCAACCCGAAAGGCATAACATTGTAGCAGTACAGCCCATCTTCCGTGACGAGGACGTCTTCTCTGAATCCCTTGGGTCCATGGGAATCTGGTTATACCCGGAGAAGGCGTCCATGAAGCTTAAGAATTTGTTTCCAGACGAAGCGTCAACTAAACGATCAATAGAGGGGAGTGGAAAGCTGTCCTTCGGGCAAGCTTTGTTTAGGTTGGTAAAATCGACGCACATCCTCCACTTACCGTTAGCTTTCTTTACCATCACGACGTTCGACACCCAATCCGGATACTGGACTTCCCTGATGAATTCGGCCTTAAGGAGCTTGTCTACTTCTTCCCTGATAGCTGATATTTTCTCTGGGGAGAACGTTCTTCTCTTCTGTTTCACAGGTTTGAACTGCGTGTCCACGTTCAACTTGTGGCTCATGACTGATGGATCAATCCCGGGCATCTCAGCTGCTGACCAGGCAAAGACATCCGCATTATCTTGTAAGAATTCTGTTAAATCCAGTTGTTCATCTGGTCCTAACATCGAGCTGATCTGGGTGGTTCCATCCACTATATCTGACCGTAGAACAACCTTCATTGGTATGTCTACGGGCTCGGGTTTGATGGCCTTAGATTCATCTCGCGCGTCGAGTGTGTGATCCTGCACAACCTTGGGCGAGTGATCTTCGTTATTCTCCACGTCCGCCGCTTCCATAGGTTCAGGGAATATATTCTCCCTGTCCGCTACTCTTACGGGTTCGTGGTCTTCTGATATGGAGTTTCCCCGACTTATTATGTTAACCTCCATGTCCGTTACTTTTGAAGATCTACAGTTGGCGGTCAATGGTCCCACAGACTGGTCGTCTGTCAATCTCTCTTCAATCTGGACCTTGGTCCGTGCTCTGGTTGGCAGCCTTAGGGAAGTCACATGACACCTCCTAGCCGTAATGGGATCCGATCGCATGTATCCTATCCCTGTCGGAGTAGGGAATTTGACGGCTAAACAGTAGACCGCCTCTATCATTTGAACTTTCTTCATTAGAGGTCTGCCGATTATGCCATTGTAAGTTGAGGGCAGATCGACCACCACAAAGGTGTGCAAGATATTCAACGAATGTTCACCATCCCCCATGCAGATCGTTAGGTTTGCCTTTCCTTTGGTGGGTATCGGCATGAGATCGAAACCGTAGATTGGACCGGACGGGGTGAGACTCGAGTCCGACAAACCAAACTGCTTGTAAGCGTTGTACATCAGGATATCTACGGCACTTCCACTATCTACGAGGAGACGTTCAGTGGTGTAATTGGCGATCATGGCTCTAACCACTATGGGATCATTCCCCTCGTTGATGCCCATATCCTCATTACTATCGAAAGTGATTGACCATTCTGGAGGTACGTTCGTCATCTCTGTGCCCTTACTCCGAGCGACATTACTTGCCTCATGTGAGCTTTCCTCTTGTTCTCTGTTGCAGCCCACTCCTCTGTTGCCCCAATTATTGTCAAGACGTGACCCTTCGGCTCTGGTCTTTTACTTGGATCAATCTTATAATCTGACTGACTGTGTGTTGAAGGACGATCGTCATTCTTGGATATTTCCTCTTTCTTCACATAATTCTTCAGATACCCTCTCCTGATGAGATCTTCAACTACGTCTTTCAGATGCGCGCACTCGTCGGTCGTGTGTCCATAACTCTGGTGGAACTCACACTTCCTTCCCGTCTGCCTTTGTCTCTGGTTTGACTTGGACGGGGCTGGCCATTTCACCTTTTCCACTAGACCACTGGCTACGATGGCGTGCAGCACATTCGACCTGGAATCAAGTAGAGGGGTATAGTTAGCATATCCGGGGCACTTTTGGTGATCATCTGGCTGATGCCTAATCCCCTTTCTATCCCTCTGTCTGTTGAACGGGGATTTATTGCTCTCCCTTCGCGGGCTCTTCTGGTTCATACTTGCTACATTCGCCCGGACTACTTCAGGGCGTAAGACATCTCTGTATTCCATAGAAAGATCGGTCTCGTCATAAACTTCTGCTCGGTCATAACAATCTTTGAGCTTCTTTGGTGGACGTTCACCCAACGAATATCTCAACTCTCTATGCATCAAACTGTCGAGGAATATCTCTACAGCATCCTTGTCTTCGAGATCGTCAACCTGTATGTGGGCTTCGCTAAATCTGGTCACATAGGAGGACAGGCGTTCTCCGTGCTCCTGTCTGATGGTCCTCAGATAACGAACGGTTTTCCCTTTCTGAACCCTACTTTTAAAGCCCCCTTCCAACTTGACGGCTAGCTGCTCAAAGTTGGTTATGCACCCGTTCGGCAATCGGTAGAACCACCTCTGAGCAGCTCCGTCTAAGGTGATTGGGAATATTCTGCACATCACTGAATCAGAAGCTCTCTGTACAGACATGAATTCTCTGAAATAGTTGACATGTTGCCTCGGATCCCCCGTGCCGTCGTACTTCTCCTTGGGTTGTTTGATATGTGAGGGAACCCTCACCCGTCGGATGACGAGCGAGAGGGGAGAGACCTCTTCTGGAATTGCCTCTAGGGGAACGACCTCATCCTCCGTTTTTCCTGTGAGTTTCTCAATTGCCTTGGTTGCCTTATTAAGCTGTTCCTGCATCCTCTGTATCAGTTCATCACGAGGATCAGCGCTCTTTCTTTGTTTTTCCTTAGTTCGACGCTCCTTCTCTTCCCCCCCCTTGGAATTCGGATGGGAGGAATGCTCAACCGAATGTGCTCGGTCGTGCCGACCAGCGTCTCCTTCTTTTCTAGACTTTGGCTTCCCTGGTTCTGCCTCCTTGCCCCCTACCCTTGCCACCGAACTTTCTACTTCCTCGTCATTATCCGCGGGTACGACGATTTTCGACCAAATTTTTTTGGCCGGTGGCTGATCTTTGGGGTCTTTTGTCCACACATTATGGTGAAAGGGCTGCCTTTTGCTCTATCCACTGTTGGCTCTTTGAACCAATGCAGCCTCGAGCTGATCTGCCCTTTCCTTCGCATCCCTAGCTTCTTGCACTGCTTTAGCTGCCTGTTCAGCAACAGTGCGTTCTTTCGCGGTTATTTCGGCGATCTGTTGGTCGGATCTATGCTTCTCTGCCCGAAGCTGAGCGATTAGGAGATCGCGTTCATCAGCAAAGGGGTTCAGATTGAGGGGCTGGTCTACACGTACGAACTCCTGCCCCCCAAGCCCTGTCCGGCCCTCTGCTAATGTCCTGGCAGTCTCCGGTCTGGTCGAAGTACCTCCCTGCTCGTTGACGATCGCGGAATCGACCATCGTAGAGAGGGTGAATGGTTTGTACGCCCCTGTGACAGGGTCGTACCTGAGCAGCCAATCCGTCGCACGCGTTGAGGCTGCGGGCAACGGTAGGGGCTGTGATCCCAGTGGATCAGTGAAGGGTAGCGTGCGACCTTCGGTTGCC